>JASAMV010007891.1:0-17380 GCA_030248065.1 Rhynchonema sp. JSB1_4 | reverse complement strand
TTTTAAGGTTTTATTGACATGCGCTTTAAAAATCAGGCAACTTATTACAACTTCAATTTTTCAGGATTCAGCGACGGCCAACAGCGACATTGACACACACGACATTGTGCGACTGTGCTGCGACGCGTTCGATCAACGGGCTGCGTTCGATGAAAAAGTTGGTTATTTTTTGCCGATTTTCGTATCTTTTGTGGTCAGATATGGTTGACATTACCTGAATTCATCAGAAAATATTTCCGTTTCCATCTCAGGTTCTCGAATGCGCCCTCAACGTTCTGGTAGATCGTCACGATGACTTGACGGCCGATTTGATCAAGCAGCTGCGTGAACAGCCGATCGATTCAGGTATAATTATCACTTTATTTGAATTCCAATTCATTTTTTATTCATTTTTTCATAAAATATGTAATTTTTCCCTTTCTGACTCAGGCAACAAACGCACGCTGTTCAACGTGTTGTGTGAGTTCTCGATGCAAACGCAGACCGAACGCGTCAAAAAATACATCGCATAAAGAGGACATTCCTGACTTTGAATTATTATGAAAGTGTGATAATTAATGAGGTTTTAAATCATAATTTATATCCAGACTAGTGTCAAATGCATGATTTCATTTTTAATGGTATGAACGGAGGTGGACTTGACCGGACTTATTTTGACTTGACCTATCGGCTGTTAGTTTCATGTTGTTGCGGATTACCTTTTGATGATTGATTGTTGTCCTGCAAAATGTATTGTCGATGAATATGATGTATTCATACATACATATATGTATATTGCTGCATTGCTAGAAAAATTGCGATCGTTTATCGATGCAGAAACTACTATATTTGAAAAAAATAAAGCACTAAACATGAATGAACTCAGTGGTTCATTCGTTTTTTGCTGAACTTATGTACTCGACACAGAAACAAAGGATATCATGAAGCCCAAACTATAGATTCCAACTTCAGTCAAAGCACCATGAATCTCATCTCAGTGAATGCATTTGAGCTCCATCACATTCAAAAAAGAAAACCGAGCTAGGTTCATGATTATCATTCTATAATATTACATTTTTGCCGAACAGCCGCCGCACCGTACGGACACGTTTGCATTGAAGCCCCATGATGAAAAGTAGTTATGAAAGGAAAACGGTCAGTAAGCGACACCATTGAAACTAGAATTACCTCATGATTATTACCAGGAAACTAACCTTATGGGTTTCAGGATGCACTTGCTTCATCAAACAGTGCGACAAATCCAAGTGGACGCCTCAACGAGTTCCAAACAGCATCCGACCCAAAAGTGCTTTTCCGTTACATTAATCTACGAGACCTTTCAGTTTCAGGCGTCGGAAAATGGTAAAATTGTTTGCTCTCTCCAACATTTGAACTTTTTCCTGCAGCGTGCAGCCGAAACTCGTCAACAAAGTCGGCATTATTTGTGCACAACGAATACCAACCCAATATCGACAGCAATGACTGAGCGCGCTGCGGAGCAAGATCGGATAGCCAGGGAGAACCAAGCGTTGTGGAGAAAGAACATGGAGGTCTCAAATCCATCTCTGATACTTTGTTTGTATTTTAATCAAAATTGATCCTGAATTATCAAGGCTATTTGCAGGAACAACGAGAAGAAGACGACCAATGGGTTGCAGCTCGGGATGACTGGGTATTGAATCGCAGGAGGCAAAGTCATACGCGTTATGCCACGAACAAATTGGAGCGCCGAATGAGTGCGAGTGATCCGCAAATCTCAAACTGGCACAATGAATGTCCTGAAAGGTGCGTAAAGTCAGGTTGGGTGCCTGTGTATTGCACGAAGGAACCAAACTTTTTCATTCGCACTATTCACCATGAACTTTCACGTTGAGCTCGTACTTTTTTGTAAATTTCAAATTTCACGCGCATTGCGCATTACAGGGTACAGAAGGGCAAGTTTTACTTCTTTATCTTTGTTGAGCTGAGAAACCAGCAGTTTAAAGCCAGTCAGAATTTTAGTTCCCGCATGATTCTGATACATTTTGGAGCTGTGCACATCAACCACAATCAACCAACGATTAATGTTTTGACTTGGTCCGGATGGAATGTTTTGTTTTGTTGAAGCGCTGAACATCTTTCACATTTTTCAACTTGGAGATTTTGATGTGCTTGCCCGTTATTGGGTTCCCTTCATCGCATAAAGTCAGCAAATTAGATATTCAGATGTTCTGTACCCGACATGTTGATATTCCGGCCCACATGAACTGACATTCGATCATGCTTGATTCTTCCAATCATTTTGATAATTTTATTTGAATATCATGGCACAATTTTTACAGGTTTTTAGTTCGCGAGTATAAGTCTTATTTCCTACACAATTTCTCAATTTATATTTTTCAGATCAGCAACAAGACCCCCAGCTCGGCAACGACTACTTTCTGGAACCACTACTTCGAAACCAGAAAGTACAGACAAGAAAAAGAAAGACGACGTCGAAATGTCGATGAAATCCAAGGCCGATGCCGGTGAATTCATGAACAAATCAGAAGCGCACGCAAACAGCTCGCAGACCGCGTCATTCGACAAAGACGCAAATGTCAGCGAGAACAAGATCGGATCCAATCGCCGCTCGCTGAAGGAAACCAAGGCCGAGAATCCGCAGTATCTGCCGCCAAAGGGCAAAGTTGGCAGCATCAAGAAAATGTTCGAGAAATAGAATTTCTGCGACGGATCAGTTTTAAAATGATCATGTAATTTTGCTTTGTGAAATAATCTGATTATTGCAGAATTACATCTTGGTTATTGAATTGTACCTTTGGTTGGTGAAGAAACATCGGCTGGTTGATGTCCTCGAGCACTAAACGTTGTTCATGCATCGTTTCGCATGACCGACTGATGTTTCACTGAACCAAGATCATTTGTGATCTGTAATACAACCTTTTATTGCTGGTGGAGAGCGACTTGAAACAATTGTTTGGAGTGTGTCGTTAACTTAGGCAAGTGCGAGCACGTTTCGCAACAATAAGCATCGATCAAGTAACACAGATTATGTGCATCATGTTCAAGAACAAAAACGCAATTGGAAAAGTCGGCAGGTCACTTTAATCGCAATTATAGTTGGAAATAATGCTCAACAACACGTTGGCTTGGCGCAACATTTGGTGCTCCATCCAGATGCATCATCCATTTTTGAAGCATCATCTGGTAAATCACGGTCGTTGTTGGATTTCGTCTCCTCACTTTTCTCTTGGCACAAACTTTTGCACCAGATGTCCGGATCTGAAAATGAACCGCTGGGTATTTAGCAAATCAGTTGATTGTTTATTCAGCACTGAAACGATCTCTATAAAAAATGACAAAAATCTGACTCGCAAACTCCTTCGCATATTTCGTTGACCATAGGGCTTGACAGTATTTCAGTTTGACCTGAAGCATTCACGAAATAAACGCAAAACTATTCTTATATTTGCCAACATTTATTTGTCAAATTTCTAACCCCACAAGCGCACGTGTCAATACAATCACCATCGGCGTTGCTTTGGCATTTTCTTAGTCCCACGTCGCATCTGTCTCCGGTCTTCGCTGACGATAAAGCTGCAGCTGTCACGAGAAGCAACGTTATTTTATATTTCCGAATTAACATGATGATTCTAAAATAATATTTTTTGACTCCTTTTCAATATTAAAAGAACGTGTGAAACTACAGTTGCAATTTTTTGACCTTTCCAAACACTCAGTACGTTCACTAGCTGGTGGGTGCAGGCTGATTTTTTTACTGACAAAGATTTTCACTGCAAATCAAAATAAAATCTGCACACGAGAACTCAGTCAGCATGTTGACGAGTTTGAGCACAATATCACTGGTGCTCAGTGCTGTCACGCAACACATGACATCGACTTATCAACACTCACATCGTGTGAGCTCACGATTTCGACTGTCGCCATGTGAAAAACAACTGTCTGATTGCCGCAACCACACTGACACGGGTCGGCCTGCCATACCCTACACAGATTGCTTGGCTGTGTGTGATTGCGGGGTTGGTGAATATGAAATTGTGATGGTCTGACGATGACCTGGGGTACCGGTTTCCTATTTGTGACTTGTGGACAAATGTATAGGTGAAGTGAAACATTTGCAGGAACCAATACAAATTTGTATTGATATCAATAACTGTGCATTTGCTCTGCTCCTGGTGCACCGCCAGTCTATGAGAAGAAGGCGAAACTGGCTGACAGTTGCCACATACGATCTCATGTGGCATAATTTCAATGAAATCATTTCGTTTCAGATCAAAGCGCCTTTATGTCAACAACAATGGAAAGACAAATACCAGGACGAATTGCAGTTGGACGGTTGGTTGGACCATAGTTACATATTTCGCAACATCATTGATAAAAACCTGGACTATATATCTTATTTCAGATGAAAATCCCGGTGTTCTGTGCCACAAGCTGTGCTCGTGCTGCAAACAATGCTGTGTGGAGCTGTGGGTGCTTCCCACCGATGATCCAGTGACGACAGCGCATAAAGACATGGTCGGATGTTATCCGCCACACAGATCAGCTGTGATTCCATATCAATGGTGCTTGACCGAATAAACCAGTGAAAGCAAAATAATGAAATATAGTCTCAATTGAGCAGTTTTGAGAATGTCGAGAATGCCCAGTTCACAATCGATACTGGTATTACTACCACATTGACGGGCGCAGGAAGTATTTTTCGAATTTTTTCTCTGCCAATCCATTTTTTGCTCTCTGTTTTGTTTCTCCATTGTCGTGTTTTGCTGCAATTGTTTGGTGGCTGGTGGGGAACAGAGGTCGCCGCAATCGGCTCGGCCCAAGCCCCCAAATCTCCGGCCCGGCCCGAATTTTTGGGAAGATTTAACCCAATTTTTGTCATACCGTATTGTCGGAAATACCGTAAAAACCTAAATAGAAGGGGGCAGAGATCGGAAACGGGCCGGGTAAAGTCGGCCCGGCCCGGCCCGGTCGGCGAAAAGTCCGGCCCGGCCCGGCCCGGCCCGGTGGAGGGCTGCAGGTCGGCCCGGCCAGGCCCGTTTTGGCTTGAGGTCGGCCCGGCCCGGCCCGGCCCGGCCCGGTCAGCCAATTTTCAAGGGCTGAAAACTAAAAAAGTCCAAAAAGCTGAAAAAAATTCGAAAATTTTCTGCAGAATACTTGTTTTCACTGGTTGGTACAGCTGGAGCTGAGGGAAGGGTAGGTAGGTAGGTAGGTAGATTGACGCGCCATCCTGATGCAGTACGTAAGTCGCCGCCCCGGTTGGTACAGTAGTTAGTAGGTATGGTATAATTTTTGGCTCAAAATGGTTTAAAATCGGTATTTTTCACTCCATATAGGCGAAAAATCGCGCGTGACGCGCGAAATTAGCGCTTAAGAGTACATTCTCATCAATATGTAGACATAAAATTTTGTTCCCGGACGACTCCCCCCCAGTGTAGTTCCTGGTCCGGCGCGGCGGTTAGTGTACCTACCCCTTTTTTCCGTGCGGCGGTTAGTGTACCTCCCTGGGGGGGGGAAGGGGGGGGGGGAAGACCCAAATCCAGGAAAAAGTCACTTTTTGGGGTAGAAAATTTGACCGATTTTTGGCCCTTTTTGGAAAAAATTCTTCATAAAAAGGGTATTTTGGCGACTTTTGACATCATTGACCTAAAAATTACTCATTTTAGGCCTAAAAATGCCCATTTTAGGCCTAAAAATGCCAATTTTAGGCAAAAATTGAGGCGGTTAGTGTACCTGGCGCGGCGGTTAGTGTACTAGTGTACCTTGGTCGCGGCGGTTAGTGTCCTTAGGGGGGGGGGGGACCCCCCCCCCCCCCCCCCCAGGAACTACACTGCTCCCCCCAGCTCGGCCGGTCGGTACTACAGTAGGTAGGTTGATTGCAGGCAGGCTTTTTTGGTGGTGCAGTACGGTAGGTTGATTGCTGCAAAGCAAAGGCCTGGGTATGGGTAGCTACTCTTCTTTCTTCAAAACGATGACTGAAAAGATCAAGAACTAGGAAATGTTATTGCGCGAAGCGCAAAAATTTTGAAAATTTTGGTTCAAAAAATGGTAATTTCGTTCAAATTTAGGCATACCGGGCCGGTCCGGGGCGGGCTGCTCGGCCCGGCCCGGCCCGGTCCCCCCCAAAACTCCGGCCCGGCCCGGCCCGGCCCGGTCGATCAACTCCAAAATCGCGGCCGGCCCGGCCCGGGACCGGGCCG
Source organism: Rhynchonema sp. JSB1_4 (assembly GCA_030248065.1). NCBI lineage: Eukaryota > Metazoa > Nematoda > Chromadorea > Monhysterida > Xyalidae > Rhynchonema > Rhynchonema sp. JSB1_4. The sequence goes on along the minus strand of JASAMV010007891.1, from coordinate 11,201 downwards.
GGCCGGGCCGGGCCGGGCCAGCCCGTTTCCGATCTCTGGAAGGGGGGCTCTATTAACTCACTGACCACTGACCCCATTTTGGGGGGCTCTATTCCGGGGGGGCCTCTATTAATTCACTGGCCCGAACCTGAAAAAATTGTTCCCAAAAAATACCCCCAAAAAACCCTAAAAAGGGGTTTGAAATGATGTTTTTTCGTTTGTAATCGCATTTATTCGTGTCTAATTCGTCAATAAGAGGCGTACCGTATTGTCGGAAATAGAACCCGGGGGGTCTATTTTTTCACTGGGGTCATTTTGGGGGGGTTCAATTTATGGGGGGTCAATTATTGGGGGGTTACCGTAAAAACCTAAATAGAAGGGGGGGGCTCTATTAACTCACTGACCCCATTTTAGGGGGGCTCTATTCCGGGGGGCCTCTATTAATTAATTCACTGACCTGAACCTGAAAAAAATTGTTCCCAAAAATATCCCCAAAAACCCCTAAAAAGGGGTTTGAAAGGATGTTTTTTTCGCTTGTAATCGCATTTATTCGTGTCTATTGGTCAATAAGAGGCGTACCGTACCGTAAAACCTAAAATACAAGGGGGGGCTGTATTTTTTCACTGACCCCTTTTAGGGGGGGCTGTATTTTTTTGGGGGGCTCTATTTTTGGGGGGGCTGTATTTTTTCGCTGCCCAAAATCTCAAAAAATGTTCCAAAAAATACCACTAAAATGGAGTTCTGTCAGGGTGTTACTGGTCATTCTTGAGTGTTTTTAGGTGCAGATCTTCCATAAAAGGCTTTACGTCATCATATACTCAACCACAAACGTTGTACACAAGGTGTCTTATACAAGAACTTGACTTTACGACCCCCAAGCGGGGAATTGCAAGTTGGGGGGCTGTATTACGGGGGCGCTCTATTTTTTCACTGACCCCTTTTAGGGGGGCTGTATTTTGGGGGGGCTCTATTTTAGGGAATACGGTATTATGTGCTCTGAACGAACAACGAACGTGCATAAATGTACCTGTGCACCACTATCAAGCGTTAATACACTACTGTATTATAGGGGATGTTACTTAGGGGGGCTCTATTCCGGAGGGGGCTCTATTAATTCACTGACCCCTTTTTTGGGGGGCTCTATTACGGGGGGGGGGCTCTATTCCGGGGGGGGGGCTGTATTTAGGTTTTTACGGTATATTTTTCATTTGGCCCCCCCCGACGAAAACACATTGTTAATAATGCCCATAAATGGCTTGTTTTCGGTATTTTCTGACTTCAACAGCGGCACTGTAGTGGCTGGGGGGGGGGGGTCCTAAGGGGTTCTATCTCGAGTCAACCCTTAGGGGGGGATGGGGGGAGGGTATCTATTTGGAGCCGACCCCAAAGGGTATCTCGAGTAAGTAGATTTATGGTTTTAAAGGCAAAAATAGGAATTTTTCTAACCTGGGACCCCAAAAATCGCGCGCTCCGCGCGCAAAACATTCAAAAATGGTCATTTTAGGCCAATTTTCGGCAAAAATGTCAAAAAATACCCATTTTTAGCCAAATTTTGCAGTAAAATTGCATGCAAAAACGGCCCTTTTTCGCCTTTTGACGGACCATAGGGGTATCTTAGGTAGCCTCTGGGGGGTATCTCGAGTAAGTCCGAAACCTTCCCCCCCCTCGGCTTGGGTCGATTGGCCTGCCACCACACTGAACAGCGGCAATTATGCTTACCGTAAAAACCTAAATAGAGCCCCCCCAGCCCAAATAACCCCCCCTTACACCTCTTCTTTTTCCTTTGTCCTCTCTTATTTCTTTTCTTCCACATCACCTTCCCTAAATCCCCCCAAAATACACCCCCTAAGTCTAACCCCCCCAAAAATACACCCCCCACTTCATCCCCCTTGGTCTTCTTTTCCCTTTTCCTTTTTTCTTTTCTACCTTTTGTTCCCTAAACCTCAATCCTACACCCTACAACTCCTTTTTTTTTCTTTTTTGCTTTTTTGTTTTGCCGAAAAATCACCCCCCCAAAAATAACCCCCCAAAAAAATACACCCCCCCTCAAATTCTTAATCACCCCCCCTTTTTTCTTTTCTTTTCTCACTTCACCCACACAAAAAAACATTTCAAACCCCTTTTTCTTTTCACATTTTTTCCTTCTTTCTCATCCCCCACCCTCCCCCTAATGTCTTTTCCCCCCCTTTTTTCTTTTCCCCAATATTCCCCCCACATTACCCCACTCTAAATACCCCCTTCTTTTTTCTTCTCTTTTCTCATTCTTCTTCACAAAAACATCATTTCACCCCTTTTTTTTTTGTTTTTTTTTTTTTCTTTTGCCCGACCCACCTCTATCCCCTCATTCCTCCTTTTCCCCCCCCCCCCCCCCTACCCCTTCCCCTTTTCCCGCTGCTGCTGGGCCGACACCCGCCGGCCCCGTTCCTCCCTTCTCCTTTTTTACAAAAATTTTGAAAATTTTGTTCAAAAATGTAATTTTGTTCAAATTTAGGCATACCGGGCCGGACCGGGCCGGGCTGCTCGGCCCGCCCAGCCCGCTCCCCCCAAATCTCCGGCCCGGCCGGCCCGGCCCGGTCCTCATCAACTCCAAAATCGCGGCCCGGCCCGGCCCGGGTACCGGGCCGGGCCGGGCCGGGCGGGAGCCCGTTCCGATCTCTGAAGGGGGGCTCTATTAACTCACTGACCACTGACCCCATTTTGGGGGGCTCTATTCCGGGGGGGGGGGCTCTATTAATTCACTGGCCCAACCTGAAAAAATTGTTCCCAAAAAATCCCCAAAAAACCTAAAAAGGGGTTGAAATGATGTTTTTTTTGTAATCCATTTATTCTGCTAATTCGAATAAGAGGCGTACTATTGTGGAAATAGAACGGTTATTTTTTCACTGGTCATTTTGGGGTCAATTTATGGGGGGTCAATTTGGGGGTTACCGTAAAAACCTAAATAGAAGGGGGGGGCTCTATTAACTCACTACCATTTTGGGGCTCTATTCGGGGGCCTCTTTAATTAATTCACTGACCTGAACCCTGAAAAAATTGTTCCCAAAAATCCAACCCTAAAAAGGGGTTTGAAAGATGTTTTTTTCCTTGTAATCGCATTTATTCTGCTATTGTCAATAAAGGCGTACGACCGTAAAACCTAAAATACAAGGGGGGCTGTATTTTTTCACTGACCCCATGTAGGGGGCTGTATTTTTTTGCTGGGCTCTATTTTTGAGGGCTGATTTTTGCTGCCCAAAATCTCAAAAAATGTTCCAAAAAATACCACTAAAATGAGTTCTTCAGTGTTACTGTCATTCTTGATGTTTTTAGTGCAATCTTCCATAAAAGGCTTTACGTCATCATATACTCAACCACAAACGTTTACACAAGTGTCTATAAAACTTGACTTTGCCCCCAAGCGGGGAATTGCAAGTTGGGGGGGCTCTATTATTCACTGACCCCATTTTCAGGGGGAAAAATTATTTTCGTTTCTCAGCGAGAGCGTAAATCCGGTGTTATTTTCCATCGATATTCGAGGGGGGGCTCTATTCCGGGCTCCGGGGGGGGGGCTCTATTTAGGTTTTTACGGTAAGCATAATTCCGCTGTTCAGTGTGGTGGAGGCAATCGACCAAGATACCCTAGGGGGGGGAAGGTTCGGACTTACTCGAGATACCCCCCAGAGGCACCTAGATCCCCTATGGTCCGTCAAAAGGCGAAAAAGGGCCGTTTTTTGCATGCAATTTTACTGCAAAATTGGCCTAAAAATGGGTATTTTTTGACATTTTTGCCGAAAATTGGCCTAAAATGACCATTTTTGAATGTTGCGCGCGAGGGCGATTTTTGGGGGTCCGAGGGAAAAACTCCTATTTTTGCCTTTGAAAACCATAAATCTACTTACTCGAGATGCCTTTGGGGTGGCTCGAGAAGATACCCTCCCCCCCCATCCCCCCCTAAGGGTACTCGAGATAGATCCCTTAGGGGGGGGGGGGGACCCCAGCCACTACAGTGCCGCTGTGAAGTCAGAAAATACCAAAACAAGCCATTTTTATGGGCATTATAACAATGATTTTCGTCGGGGGGAAATGAAAAATATACGGTAAAAACCTAAATACAGCCCCCCCCCCCCGAAAGAGCCCCCCCCCGTAATACAGCCCCCAAAAAGGGGCCAGTGAATTAATAGAGCCCCCCCGGAATAGAGCCCCCCTAAGTAACATCCCCTATAATACAGTAGTGTATTAACGCTTGATAGTGGTGCACAGGTACATTTATGCACGTTCGTTGTCGTTCAGAGCACATAATACCGTATCCCTAAAATAGAGCCCCCCCAAAATACAGCCCCCCTAAAAGGGGTCAGTGAAAAAATAGAGCCCCCCAAAAATACAGCCCCCCAACTTGCAATTCCCCGCTTGGGGGTCGTAAAGTCAAGTTCTTGTATAAGACACCTTGTGTACAACGTTTGTGGTTGAGTATATGATGACGTAAAGCTTTTATGAAATCTGCACCTAAAAACACTCAAGATGACCAGTAACACCCTGACAGAACTCCATTTTAGTGGTATTTTTTGGAACATTTTTTGAGATTTTGGGAGCGAAAAAAACAGCCCCCCCAAAAATAGAGCCAAAAAAATACAGCCCCCCCTAAAAGGGGTAGTAAAAAATACAGCCCCCCCTTTATTTTAGGTTTTACGGTACGTACGCCTCTTATTGACCAATAGACACGAATAAATGCGATTACAAGCGAAAAAAACATCCTTTCAAACCCCTTTTTAGGGGTTTTTGGGATATTTTTGGAACAATTTTTCAGGTAGGAGTGAATAATTAATAGAGGCCCCCGAATAAGCCCCCCAAAATGGGGTAGTAGTTAATAGAGCCCCCCTTCTATTTAGGTTTTTACGGTACCCCCCAATAATTGACCCCCCATAAATTGAACCCCCCCAAAATGACCCCAGTGAAAAATAGACCCCCGGGTCTATCCGACAATACGGCGCCTCTTATTGACGAATTAGACACGAATAAATGCAATTACAAACGAAAAAACATCATTTCAAACCCCTTTTTAGGGTTTTTTGGGGTATTTTTTGGGAACAATTCAGGTCGGGCAGTGAATAATAGAGGGAAAGAGCCAAATGGAGTGGGGGATAGAGCCCTTCCAGAGATCGGAAACGGGCTGGCCGGGGGGGCCGGAGGGGGGCGGGCCGCGATTGGAGTTGATCGACCGGGCCGGGCCGGGCCGGGCCGGAGATGGGGGGACCGGGCCGGGCCGGGCCGAGCAGCCCGGCCCGGTCCGGCCCGGATGCCTAAATTTGAACGAAATTACCATTTTTTGAACCAAAATTTTCAAAATTTTTGCGCTTCGCGCAATAACATTCCTAGTTCTTGATCTTTTCAGTCATCGTTTTGAAGAAAGAAGCAGAGCTACCCATACCCAGGCCTTTGCTTTGCAGAATCAACCTACTCGTCTGCACCACCAAAAAAGCCTGTAATCAACCTACCTACTAGTGGGAGCTGGGGGGAGCAGTGTGTCTGGGGGAGGGGGGTCCCCCCCCCCTAAGGTACACTACCGCCGCGACCAAGGTACACTAGTACACTAACCGCCGCGCCAGGTACACTAACCGCCTCAATTTTTGCCTAAAATTGGCATTTTTAGGCCTAAAATGGCATTTTAGGCCTAAAATGAGTAATTTTTAGGTCAATGATGTCAAAAGTCGCCAAAATCCCTTTTTATGAAGAATTTTTTCCAAAAAGGGCCAAAAATCGGTCAAATTTTCTACCCAAAAAGTGACTTTTTCCTGGATTTGGGTCTCCCCCCCCCCCTTCCCCCCAGGGAGGTAACTAACGCGACGGAAAAAGGGGTAGGACACTAACCGCCGCGCGGACCAGGAACTACACTGGGGGGGAGTCGTCCGGGAACAAAATTTTATGTCTACATATTGATGAGAATGTACTCTTAAGCGCTAATTTCGCGCGTACGCGCGATTTTTCGCCTATATGGAGTGAAAAATACCGATTTTAAACCATTTTGAGCCAAAAATTATACCATACCTACTAACTACTGTACCAACCGGGGCGGCGACTTACGTACTGCATCAGGATGGCGCGTCAATCTACCTACCTACCTACCTACCCTTCCCTCAGCTCCAGCTGTACCAACCAGTGAAAACAAGTATTCTGCAGAAAATTTTCGAATTTTTTTCAGCTTTTTGGACTTTTAGTAGCTGAAAATTGGCTCGGGGGGGGGGGAAGCAAAACGGCCTGGGCTAGCTCCCGGGGGGGGATTCGCCGCGGCGGGGGGTTACCCGGCCGCCGACTCTGCCCCCTTCTATTAGGTTTTACGGATTCCGACAATACGGTATGACAAAAATTGGGTTAAATCTTCCCAAAAATTCGGGCCGGGCCGGAGATTTGGGGGCTTAGGCCGAGCCGATTGCGGCGACCTCTGTCCCCGCCAGCCACCAAACAATTGCAGCAAAACACGACAATGGAGAAACAAAACAGAGAGCAAAAAATGGATTGGCAGAGAAAAAATTTGAAAAATACTTCCTGTGCCCGTCAATGTGGAGAAACCAGATCGATTGTGAACTGGGCATTCTCGACATTCTCTAAACTGCTCAATTGAGACTATATTTCATTATTTTGCTTTCACTGGTTTATCGGTCAAGCACCATTGATATGGAATCACAGCTGATCTGTGTGGCGGATAACATCCGACACGCTTTATGCGCTGGCGACTGGATCATCGGGGGAAGAACAGCTCCACACAGCATTGTTTGAGACGAGCACAGCTTGTGGCACAGAACACCGGGATTTTCATCTGAAATAAGATAATATAGTCCAGATTTTTATCAATGATGTTGCGAAATATGTAACTATGGTCAACCAACCGTCCAACTGCAATTCGTCCTGGTATTTGTCTTTCCATTGTTGTTGACATAAAGGCGCTTTGATCTGAAACGAAATGATTTCATTGAAATTATGCCACATGAGATCGTATGTGGCAACTGTCAGCCAGTTTCGCCTTCTTCTCATATACTGGCGCCGCACCAGGAGCAGAGCAAATGCACAGTTATGAACAATACAAATTTGATTGGTTCCTGCAAATGTTTCACTTCACCTATACATTTGTCTACAAGTCACAAATAGGAAACCGGTGCCGCAGGTCATCGTCAGACCATCACAATTTCATATTCACCAACCTCGCAATCACACACAGCCAAGCAATCTGTGTAGGGTATGGCAGGCCGACGTGAGTATGGTTGCGGAAAGACAGTTGTTTTTCACATGGCGACAGTCGAAATCGTGAGCTGGCACGATGTGAGTGTGATAAGTCGATGTAATGTGTTGCGTGACAGCACTGAGTATCATGATATTGTGCTCAAACTCGTCAACATGCTGACTAATTCTCATGTGTAGATTTTTTTGATTTGTAGTGAAAATCTTTGTCAGTAAAAAATCTGCCTGCGCCCACCAGCTAAGTGAACGACTCATTGAAGTGTTTGGAAACGTCAGAAAAGTGCAACTGTGGTTTCACAGGTTCTTTTAATATTGAAAAGAAAAGGAGTTAAAAATATTATTTTAGAATCATCATGTTAATTCAAAATATAAAATAACGTTGCTTCTCGTGACAGCTGCAACTTCATCGTCAGCGAAAACCGGAAACAGATGCGACGTGGGACTAAAAAATGCCAAAGCAACGCCGATGGTGATTGTATGGATACGTGCGCTTGTGGGGTTAGAAATTTGACAAAAAAATGTTGGCAAATATAAGAATAGTTTTGCGTTTATTTCGTGAATGCTTCAGGTCAAACTGAAATACTGTCAAGCCCTATGGTAACGAAATATGCGAAGGAGTTTGCGAGTCAGATTTTTATCATTTTTTATAGAGATCGTTTGAGTGCTGAATAAACAATCAACTGATTTGCTAAATACCCAGCGGTTCATTTTCAGATCCGGACATCTGGTGCAAAAGTTTGTGCCAAGAGAAAAGTGAGGAGACGAAATCCAACAACGACCGTGATTTACCAGATGATGCTTCAAAAATGGATGATGCATCTGGATGGAGCACCAAATGTTGCGCCAAGCCAACGTGTTGTTGAGCATTATTTCCAACTATAATTGCGATTAAAGTGACCTGCCGACTTTTCCAATTGCGTTTTTGTTCTTGAACATGATGCACATAATCTGTGTTACTTGATCGATGCTTATTGTTGCGAAACGTGCTCGCACTTGCCTAAGTTAACGACACACTCCAAACAATTGTTTCAAGTCGCTCTCCACCAGCAATAAAAGGTTGTATTACAGATCACAAATGATCTTGGTTCAGTGAAACATCAGTCGGTCATGCGAAACGATGCATGAACAACGTTTAGTGCTCGAGGACATCAACCAGCCGATGTTTCTTCACCAACCAAAGGTACAATTCAATAACCAAGATGTAATTCTGCAATAATCAGATTATTTCACAAAGCAAAATTACATGATCATTTTAAAACTGATCCGTCGCAGAAATTCTATTTCTCGAACATTTTCTTGATGCTGCCAACTTTGCCCTTTGGCGGCAGATACTGCGGATTCTCGGCCTTGGTTTCCTTCAGCGAGCGGCGATTGGATCCGATCTTGTTCTCGCTGACATTTGCGTCTTTGTCGAATGACGCGGTCTGCGAGCTGTTTGCGTGCGCTTCTGATTTGTTCATGAATTCACCGGCATCGGCCTTGGATTTCATCGACATTTCGACGTCGTCTTTCTTTTTCTTGTCTGTACTTTCTGGTTTCGAAGTAGTGGTTCCAGAAAGTAGTCGTTGCCGAGCTGGGGGTCTTGTTGCTGATCTGAAAAATATAAATTGAGAAATTGTGTAGGAAATAAGACTTATACTCGCGAACTAAAAACCTGTAAAAATTGTGCCATGATATTCAAATAAAATTCGGGGTTGTGTGTGTGGCCCCTCCTGGTTTTTGGGGGTGTGGGGGGGGGGGGGGGGGGGGGGGGGGTTATCAAAATGATTGGAAGAATCAAGCATGATCGAATGTCAGTTCATGTGGGCCGGAATATCAACATGTCGGGTACAGAACATCTGAATATCTAATTTGCTGACTTTATGCGATGAAGGGAACCCAATAACGGGCAAGCACATCAAAATCTCCAAGTTGAAAAATGTGAAAGATGTTCAGCGCTTCAACAAAACAAAACATTCCATCCGGACCAAGTCAAAACATTAATCGTTGGTTGATTGTGGTTGATGTGCACAGCTCCAAAATGTATCAGAATCATGCGGGAACTAAAATTCTGACTGGCTTTAAACTGCTGGTTTCTCAGCTCAACAAAGATAAAGAAGTAAAACTTGCCCTTCTGTACCCTGTAATGCGCAATGCGCGTGAAATTTGAAATTTACAAAAAAGTACGAGCTCAACGTGAAAGTTCATGGTGAATAGTGCGAATGAAAAAGTTTGGTTCCTTCGTGCAATACACAGGCACCCAACCTGACTTTACGCACCTTTCAGGACATTCATTGTGCCAGTTTGAGATTTGCGGATCACTCGCACTCATTCGGCGCTCCAATTTGTTCGTGGCATAACGCGTATGACTTTGCCTCCTGCGATTCAATACCCAGTCATCCCGAGCTGCAACCCATTGGTCGTCTTCTTCTCGTTGTTCCTGCAAATAGCCTTGATAATTCAGGATCAATTTTGATTAAAATACAAACAAAGTATCAGAGATGGATTTGAGACCTCCATGTTCTTTCTCCACAACGCTTGGTTCTCCCTGGCTATCCGATCTTGCTCCGCAGCGCGCTCAGTCATTGCTGTCGATATTGGGTTGGTATTCGTTGTGCACAAATAATGCCGACTTTGTTGACGAGTTTCGGCTGCACGCTGCAGGAAAAAGTTCAAATGTTGGAGAGAGCAAACAATTTTACCATTTTCCGACGCCTGAAACTGAAAGGTCTCGTAGATTAATGTAACGGAAAAGCACTTTTGGGTCGGATGCTGTTTGGAACTCGTTGAGGCGTCCACTTGGATTTGTCGCACTGTTTGATGAAGCAAGTGCATCCTGAAACCCATAAGGTTAGTTTCCTGGTAATAATCATGAGGTAATTCTAGTTTCAATGGTGTCGCTTACTGACCGTTTTCCTTTCATAACTACTTTTCATCATGGGGCTTCAATGCAAACGTGTCCGTACGGTGCGGCGGCTGTTCGGCAAAAATGTAATATTATAGAATGATAATCATGAACCTAGCTCGGTTTTCTTTTTTGAATGTGATGGAGATCAAATTCATTTAATGAGATGAGATTCATGGTGCTTTGATTGAAGTTGGAATCTATAGTTTGGGCTTCATGATATCCTTTGTTTCTGTGTCGAGTACATAAGTTCAGCAAAAAACGAATGAACCACTGAGTTCATTCATGTTTAGTGCTTTATTTTTTTCAAATATAGTAGTTTCTGCATCGATAAACGATCGCAATTTTTTCTAGCAATGCAGCAATAGACATATTTGTATGTATGAATACATCATATTCAACGCCAAGACATTTTGCAGGACAACACTCAATCATCAAAAGGTAATCCGCAACCACCTGAAACTAACAGCCGATAGGTCACGTCAAAATAAGTCCGGTCAAGTCCACCTCCGTTAGATTAAAAATGAAATCATGCATTTGACACTAGTCTGGATATAAATTATGATTTAAAACCTCATTAATTATCACACTTTCATAATAATTCAAAGTCAGGAATGTCCTCTTTATGCGATGTATTTTTTGACGCGTTCGGTCTGCGTTTGCATCGAGAACTCACACAACACGTTGAACAGCGTGCGTTTGTTGCCTGAGTCAGAAAAGGGAAAAATTACATATTTTATGAAAAAATGGATGAAATATGAATTGGAATACGAAATAAAGTGATAATTATACCTGAATCGATCGGCTGTTCACGCAGCTGCTTGATCAAATCGGCCGTCAAGTCATCGTGACGATCTACCAGAACGTTGAGGGCGCATTCGAGAACCTGAGATGGAAACGGAAATATTTTCTGATGAATTCAGGTAATGTCAACCATATCTGACCACAAAAGATACGAAAATCGGCAAAAAATAACCAACTTTTTCATCGAACGCAGCCCGTTGATCGAACGCATCGCAGCACAGTCGCACAATGTCGTGTGTGTCAATGTCGCTGTTGGCCGTCGCCGAATCCTGAAAAAAAGTTGTAATAAGTTGACTGATTTTTAAAGCGCATGTCAGATAAACCT
>JASAMV010007890.1:0-16089 GCA_030248065.1 Rhynchonema sp. JSB1_4 | reverse complement strand
TCAAAAGAGATCTGTGGTGACCGCTTATGTTTCACTCAACCTGCAAAGTTGAGCTGGAGCATTCTCGGTTTATGGCGGTAGCCACTGGCGCTTTTGTCATTGACAAGGCCCAGGGCGCCATTGCAGTCTGCGGCATTATGGGCCGAAACTGCATCCACAGATCTAACGCAATGCGTGCCCACAAGGCTAAATCGTATCACCCGTGATGTTTCACAAAACTGAAAAATGACTGATCATGCACCATAATTTCCCAGGTGCTCTCTGCCTGATCCTGAGTCGCGTACACTACACAGTGGACGTAGTTGTCGGGTACTGGATGTCCGTTGGTCTGTACACCATCTATCATTCCGTGTGCGAAATGCCCCATTCGGCCAGACGGTACTCAATATCGCGACATTTGTGGCTGGTCTGTTTCGTGCACTGGTTCGAAAAACCGGTACCCGCTGGTGAGTGAGGGATGCACGAGTCAATCAATAAATGCCTGACAATTCTTTTTGGAGAAACTTTTCAAACGCGTTGCCTGATCCGTAAAGCGCATGATACGTGCACTGGCTATAGCGGTCGCGTGTCTTCTGTAGCCAGTGCACGCATCATGCGCCTTACGGATCAGGCAATGCGATTGAAAGGTTCTCCCAAAAGAATTGCCAGAGTATACGTGTGCATTGGCTACAGCACACACGCACATTGCTTGTTCAGGGCGTGCGTGGTGCGCTCAGGTGCACTTGTTGGTTCATCAAGATGAAAACACAGATACTGCATATCGCAATAAAAGCACACAGAATGAGTTTACAGGTTCAAGTGATTGAACCAGACATCGAGCCATAGTGTGATTGGTGGACCAGCAGGCTAAATCCAATTCGAATCACCAAGTTTGCAAACTGGGCCCGTATTCCAGGTCGCATACCGAACCGTATGAGTTGGTTTCTTGGACCGCGGTTTCCACCTCGTGTCGACGCGTTTCTTCGACGGTTCTCCGACCCCGCGCCGTACGCGGATGACCCGCGTTCCTCCGCGTTCAGTACTTTGGCCACTAATGGTTATGGCGTTACACCAAGGTTGAGGCGGGTGGGAACTTGAATACTTATATACACGTGAAAGAATGGTGAATAGTTTTTGGTGAGACTTTGGGGTGTATTCTCGAAATGCCGCGTGCATAGGTGATTGCAGTTTACGCTTCGATTGCACTTCATTTGTGAAATTGTTCCGTTTTCGAGTTTTGCATTAGAAAATCATTCGCAAATAATAAGTTGCCATCAATGAAATACCGCTCACGTTTTGAGAATTCGACCTCGATGCGTGATAATAGTGAACTGTGACAAAATATTCCAGAGTGCAATCAATTTCAGACAATCTTCAACAAGTTCGGGTGAGGATGAGCTCACAAATCCACTGCTGGCTGCCGAGGAGGGGTCAATATCAAGGGATAAAAAGCGAAGAAGATAAATCGATTAAAAACGAACGGATATAAATTATGGAAATTAAAAAACTTAACCAGGCTAAAAACCTGTTGCAGAGTTTTCCAAAATGGTAGAGCCTATTTATTGCAAAGTGAAGCTATTATTACCAAGCTTTATGGCGAAAACGATAAGTGAGAGTAGATATACCTACATTGTTGCGGGTTACGAGTGATGTCTTAGTCGAAACCGAAAATGTGTCAAAAAACTTTTAGTCCTGGTGAAAAATAGCTCAACGCACGACCAAACTATAATTAATGTTACACGTTTTCTGCATGACTGCTATCTTTGCGTTCTAGCAAAGGATATGGTTGTTCACGTGAAAATATAGTTGTGATTTCGTGCAGATTACTTTTTGTTGACAAGCTTTATCACTGGAATGCTCGACCTTTTCGAATTAGAGTAAGTATTTGTGATGATTACGCAGATACTCTCCGGGAAATTTTGGCCAAATTTTACCGAATTCGGTAAAAATTTTACAGATTCTCGTTAAAATTTTGAGCACATAAACTGTCTGTAAAATTTACAGACTGCCTGTAAAATATTACGTGTGTTGCATAGTAGCTGCCGTTTTACAGAATGTTGGTAAACTTACAGACAGTTGGTAAAAGTGGGACTTTACTGACTTTATCGGTGATTTTATTTCCACTGCAACAGGCTGCTTTTGTCCATAATTTCACTTGTTACTTGTGTACAATGACAGGATACATAAGTACATACTGCAAATACCCACCAAAACACGCATATGATTGAGAACAATAATCTAAATGAGAACTAAAAAGTACCATAAGGTGTGTTACGAACACATGCGTAAAATAACGGAAACACAACAAAATATTGATACACAGAACTTTTTGCGGTATTAAGAGACAAGTATATAACTGTTGAAATGGCTACACAATTAATGCGCGTTCGAATAGTGGTGGTTTAGGCTTGGAACTAGACATGGGTAGGTAAAGTAAGCCTCGTAAGCCGAGTCTAAACCACTATTGGAGGCGAGCTATAATAGTGAGGTATTGGTCGCACAATGACTATATAAGAATCCATCCAAAAATTTTCCTGAATGGTAGGGCACGTCTCGCTGCAGATCATAAGCGTTCTACTTATATTTTTTCCAAAACATTTCTGCCGATATCAGGCTCACTGTGTTCAAACAGCTTCACTGCAGTATCACCGGAAATGTTTTGGAAAAAATATAAATAGAACGCTTGTGATCTGCAGCGAGACGTGCCTTACCATTCAGGAAAATTTTTGGATGGATTCTTATATAATCATTGTGCGACCAATACGAGTTCATTTTGGAGTAGATCTCGCCTTCAATAAATTGCGGTAATCAGTTGCGTTTAGTGTTAGACGGGTTGGATAATTGACACCGACGTGATGATGCGCTTCAGCCTTTCTGACCAGCCGATCCTGTTGGCGACGAAACGAACCGAGTTGAGTTGCAATCGAATTGATTAGTCCGATCCTGTAATATTGAGACTTACGAGCATTCTCAAACGATAGTAATAGTAGTGAATATAATTTTGTTGAAATGAAGAAGTTTATTTCATTGCCCAGAAATCCACGCAAATTTCGCCCACTTTTCTGTGCCTAAATAAGGCCTTATGTTTGAGCACAGGCGTAGGCTTAGGCCTTATTTTTCAGGGTGGGCGGAACTTGGTTGGATTTTTGGGCAAATTAATCACACGTAAACCAACACAAAAAAAGGTTTCAAAATCCGCACAAAGCACGAAGATCAAAGTCCAGTCCCTGTTCTATAAATTTACCTGCTATATAGTTTTGTTCGAGTTCCCATGCTGATCTTGTGTCAATTTGTGGACCTGACGCGATGAATCTTGCGAAATTTGACAACCATTGCGCAATGGAACAATTAAAGTTCACATTTTTAGCAGCTGCTGAACAAAGACGCACAGTTTGTTAAAACAAAGCAGAGATAAGTGACAACACAACGTTATCAATAAGTAAGGAACATTTTCATATGAAACATTTTTGATTCCCGCGCTTTCTCCCATTTTTACAGACAGTTTGTAACGGTTACAAAGTGTCTGTAATTTTTACATATAATCTGTAAAAATTACAGATAGTCAGCGTTTTCATTTTTTACCGACACCCTCGGTAAAATTATTTTACAGACTCTTCCCGGAGAGTAGGAACCACATAGCATGAGACTCTGCGATCGGCGTGGAACTCTACGTTTAGAGCGGGCTTAGGTTAAATCCGGAATCCGGAACCCGCAAATAATTTGCATGCAACAATGAAGAACAGTTCAGGTCTCCGGAAATATGTCCGGAAAACGCAAAAACTTGCATGCAAAAACAATGCGTTTTCCGGAAATATTTCCGGATTCTGATTTCCAGATTCAACCAAAGCCCGCCCTCTGTGCATCTAGAAGCAGCCACTGTCCATTTCTGACTCTCATTCTTTTACCCAAATTTTTATTCTGAATGGCCTAAATATTCAGATGTGATATTCAGTGTAGGTATTTGTCCCAAACGTATGTAGTCACTATTGTGCGCGGCTTTGTCTCGTGTTTTTGGACCGAAGAATCTGGTTACGCTATTGCTGTGAGGACCGAAGAATCTAGTTACATAAACTATGTGAATGCCTTTCCTTTCTGTCTCAAAGTGGCTATTCGACGCAACAACACACCTCTTCTGGGATTGTACATATTCAATTTTTGTATGACTGTTTGTGAAGAATATACTCAATACGAATTTTATTTTTGGCTGAAGCAAAACAGTTTAAAAATTGTGACACTTATTGACTGCTCACCGCTAATTTTCCCTGTGACTCAGTGCTTCTGCAGTATGTACATGAGCAAAATTCGATAAAACAGAAAATGTCAAGTCTATGCGTTTTCATCAGTTTATCCTCGGTTTATCATCAGCTTAAGACGCTGTTAAATACGGTTTTGCACTGCATGAACGTAAAAGATCCAACGTTGTTTTCCAAAATACATATGTACGTATGAATCGTTGTCTTTGAAACATCAGATGATTCACGCTTCACTCAGACGATCCATCAGCGCAGTGTCCATCACCAATGTTTCAGCCTGTTGTGTCGAAATGTAGAGCGCGAACAGCGCGATTAGACCAATGAATGTGAACATGAGCACTCGTTCGAGAATACGGGCCACCTGAATGCATGCGTAATTGTAAAATGGCTTCGATTAGGTCAATCACTGTGATTACCGGAGTTTTCCATGCAAAGCCGCACGGGGCTTTATTCGGAAAAGGGGGAAAAATCGGTGTTTTTTTCAATTCATTTGGAAAATGTTTCAGAATAGAGCGCTCGGCTGTACGTTTTGGACATTATTACTAGAAATCATCGCTAACGTTATTGAATGTTACCACAAGCGGTTTGTGCGGATTTCAAAACACGTGTAATTCAATCATAGATCAGATTCTACCGAAAAAAGCACAAAAATGACCTGTTTGTGCCTCCTTCGTGAAGAAAAGATTCGCTGAACATATGGGATGGTATGATTAGCAGGCTTGACGCTGGGTTGACCAAAAAGTAGCATTTAATTCAATAAAATCGCTATATTAGAGAAAAGTAGTTCACCATTTAATCTCACGATAAAGCTTTCCGCGGCACAAAATTCACTAAATTTGGATATCTATCTCACCTGTCTCCACTGTCTAGCTATCGCTGCGCGATGTTCGTGTTCCTCGAGCGTTTTGCGAATCGCCGTCAAATCACGACCCAATCGTTGAATCAATTTGATCGATTCGTGCGAATATCGCTCCATTGCGCCATCGGCCGCATCATCGACCAGTTCCAAACACGAAGTACTGGTCCTGATCTCGGCCCGGTCACTGGGCGATGAGCTTGCGCCATCAGGCAACAGACGTTGACTGTTGTTGGTGATCGGGAGCAGATTAATGGACTGATTGTTGTTGTTGTGCAACACAATCGGTGACGTGGTCTGTTGAGTGGCACTGCCGTTACTTTGAATGGATAGATGACGCTCGCCGCACTCCTGATTGACCAATCAACATTTATCAATTAACTAATTATTGATCGACTAAATCAATGAAAGGCCGGAGTTGTCCACATGGAGCCCCCGAATAGAGCCTCGACGGCTCTGGGAAGAAAATCTTTTATTTGACGCGCCCGGGAATCGCTGATTGGATTTATTTTTTGCTCGTTCAGTCCCAAACATCAACCTTTAACCAACAGAAAAACTTGCGAAGATCGGTTAGCTCGATGCGACGTTCAAATCAGTTATCGGCGACCAAAATATCGTACTTTTACGTTGTGGTTTGCTTGCCTTGCGATGTTTATGAAGATGAGCGCTATAATCACGCCCAAAATGTGGTCGCAGAATGTCAACAATGTCCCCACTGACAATGTTGAAAAGACCAAATTTCCCGCTTGAAGCCCCCGAAGATGCTAATCGGAATTTTCTTCTTGTCGGAGGTCCTATTTCCGCCGATTTCCGCTTGTAGCCTTCGGCGTTTTATGTGGAAAGCTCCGCTACTAATTAGTGATCGTTCAATCAATGAATGAATCAAAGTCAATGAATACCTTCGGTTGATGGTCCAGACTAGCCTCCTGGACAACAGCCACGTTATTGGACTGCAGTCGATTGACGAATTTTTGTCGAAACGAGGGTCTTTGAGTTGATATGCGGCCTGGGCGGAGCTGGGAATCCAAGCAGCTGAAATGCACAGATAGACGTCCAAACTTGGAGATCGGATCGGAACGGACCTAACCTTCATTAGTCATGTGATTTTCTTTAAGGATGCTGTATTAAACTTTGTGATGGACCCAATGTCGACCAGCCTAAGAATTGTTCATTTTTGAGCTGGCAGCAACTTCTACGTGGGGTCGAAATTAATGGGCAAATTTTCGTATAGGTAAAAAAATTCCTTGACCGCGGCAGGCCCCATCCAATCCAATCCGATCTCCGCGCCAAGTTTGATATCGTGCTCATTGTTAAGTTATTGATAATCAGAATATATTAGATGAGAGAATAATTTTTCCATTAAACCAACCCCATTATGCCTGACCACATTCGCACTCTCTGTAGGCATTCATCGATTCAGCGTTATTGTTTCCTTTCACCGATTTCCTGAGTAACGGCACTTTCTCTCGGCTCACCCTCTCGGGCAGCTCGGGAAGCAGAAGCTGCAAATACATAAACTGATGTACCAATATTGAAAACTTTGCGTCAAAGAAAATGTCACAGGGGACATCAGATTAAAGATAAGTGCTTTTTAAAAAAAGGTTTGGTGCGAACACAGGTAAGTTTCAAGGACAAGAGTGATATGTTCTTCAATAAATAGTTTGGTGAACATGGTTGTGGTGTGTATATGTATGTAGGCAGTGGGGATCATAATCAAGTTTAAAGAAAAATTGGAAAGCACATAAGCCCGGCCATGCATTCGGCAGCGAAGGAAATGGGGCTGAGCGCTATTAGGCCAAAGGAATGCGTTTGCGGTAGGGACGAATTCTGCGAAAATATCGAGAGGTCTGATGATGAAGACCATGCCGAAGTAGGACGGAATATGAAACATCACATAATCATTCAGCTGTAGTACCGAGTCTTCGTCAATCCGTTCTCCAACGATTGTCTAATATTTCATTTTTGCAGATTTTTTTAAGCTTCTTCATGTTAAGTTGTGTGTTTTGGCTATGTCGACAACTCAGAGTAATGCAACGACTTCAAGCAAACAGGACTGTATGCCCTTTGCTGGCATACGGGATGGGGCTGGCCTTGGCTTTGGCTTGGCATGTAAAGGCAAACTATGCCGACACGAGCCCGATTTTCGAGTAGGCGCACCAGCAAAACGAAAAGAAAAAATCCTCATGCACCGCGTTGTTTCACCTCCGAAATCGGGCTCGTGTTGGCGTAATTTGCCCATAAATGGTTCTACTTCCAACCGGGTAACCTCAGACAGTTGGTCATGTGCGTTATGCACAACACAGTGTGTGTGCTATAGACCAGTGCTCAATTGCTTCACAGCCGTCTGTAACACAAAAACATTTGCGCCAGTCAAAGTCAAACCGACCCCCGACCAACCTTGACACAGATGCCAATCAAGTGCATACCGTCCAAAATTGTGCACGCTTTTTAAATGTAATGTTCAGATGCGTCGTCTCCATCAGCTTCGGGGGTGCTCACATGTGATGTGTGCTACCGGACCTTTGACAAGCACTATGGATTGAAACTGCACATGTTCACGGCACACAAGATCGTCGTGCAAGGATTCAATGTGTGAGTTGAAGCGCTATTTTTCATCGTTCCAATTTGGTGTGACGTAAAGTTTCTAACTCTAATTTCGCTCCCTAATTCGTTTTTCATGCGCAGAGAAAATCCAGTTCGAAGTCAAGGCAGACAGTCAACAAGCCACGCAGCTGACATGCACAGCTTGTGAGACTGAAACATTCGAAACGTGCGCGAGCCAACTGGCTTGTTGACTGTGTCTTGAACTCGACTTCGAGCTGAGGTTGCCTGCGTCAGCAAAAACGCATTAGGCACCGAAATTAGCAACGAATGCAGCGTGGTTGCAATGATTTGAGATTGCAATGTGAGTTCTGCGACAAGTGCGAGCACGCCGAGTCACGACTGCGACGTCACGAGACCGAGGTGCACGACAAACCGTTGACCAACGGGTACTTCAAGTGCAACCTGTGCAACATTGAAGAGTCCTGGACGCGCACCGTTGGCGAGATGCAACAGCACTTTTTGTGCGTGTTTCTGTGCTCATTGAAGATTACTGGCTTGTTCGCGACCATACGCACGTGTTTCGCGCTTTTTTCAGTGAATTTCACAACTCCAAACCGAGCAAGCGGCAAGTCGGCGATATGTTTGTCGAAGATCGGCCGTTGATTGGAGGACCGAATCAAACGATGACCTTATAATGTGTTATTAAAGTTTATATTCGTCCGAAAAATTATGCTTTCGTTGGTCTCAACAGCAACACAAGTATGAGTGAAGTGGATGCTGTATTTTGCTGCATTTGTTCTGTCGACGCCGTTTATGCGTTGTTGTCATGATTTTTACAGTTTTGTATGTGTATCCCTTCGACCGATAAACGCTCAGACGCTAGTCCGCAATGTTTTTATCTTAGACTATGGTGTCCATTGACCGAGTTGTTAGGTTGTCGGTACTAGATGAACTCGGAACCAGCTAAGTTGACATTTCGGTCCGAAGTGCGGCCCTGTCAAAAGTAAAGGGTCACACGACCAGGCCAAACGCTGCTGGTGCTGGGTATGAGCCCATCTCGTACCGCGTTGTCTAGCAGCTTACTATTGTGTTCAATCTACTTTTTGTGTTACACATGCTGATCTCGCAGTTCACGCTGTCGTTCCCGCTTTGCAAATCACCCAGCAACAACGACAATGCCAACCCAGAATCGGCAAGCGACTGTGAGAAAAGGGCTAGCGGCCATGGCAAAAAGTTTGTGCCGAACAATGCGGGTTTTTTCGAAAGGTGTCCGATCCTCAACAGGCAAATGAAACATCGTATTGTTCGCAGACATCCGCCAACTGCAACGTGAACAGGAGGCAGCCAAATACGCAGTGGTCGAGGCACAACAACGACTCGAAGAACTGGACTTGATGATTCAGGATCATCGCGACAAAATTGACGAGTTGATGAAAGTTGTGGATGAAGGGTCAGATGCTGATGTGGTCGGTGATGTTGGTTGTATGGGTGTGTGAAAGTGGCATGATCAAACGGACTGTACGCCGATTCAGTTGCTGCAGGAACAATCCGACGACAACGATTCAGACTGGTTGATGGATGACTCGGTCGTCGCCGGCCACGAACAGTCAACCAGCGGTCGCAAATCAAAATCGACTGTGAAGAGGGACACAGTTGACGATCACTCACGCAAAGAGGTAGTTTTTTATAATTGTTGATTTTGATTGTATTGACTTGTTCATGTTTGTATCACTGCTGCAGACTGAACGCAAGCGAACGTCGTCCGAGCACTCTGCCGACAAATGGAGCAAAGAAACGTCGAACGGAAAGAAGATTTGTGTGAAACCGTCAGAGCTGTTGGTCACCCGCGACGACACTGGTGGGATTCTGAGTTTGGAGGCCGTCTCCCTCGATGTCACAACCGCACATATACCCATGGATACCTTTTAGGTTCACCATCGGTCATAAGGAAAAAGCTGCCTGTCGAGAAACAACGTATTGAACCGAGTTTGTTGGTGACTCGAGATGATTCCGGTGCGCAGTCTGATTGTGCAAAAAGAGTCGTCCGTGTTGAAGAAAGCAAAGTTTTATTCTTCCAGACCGTATATCCGGATCATTGTCGTGCGATATCTGTTACAAAAAGTTCGACCGTCCATACGACCACAAACTACACATGTTCCGCGCGCATAAGATCATCAAGGAGGGCTTTGCCGTGTCAGTTATTGCTAATGTTTATGCAGTGCCCGTTACACTCACCTGCAGTTTGTGCACAACGTGTTTCGCGTTTTAGCAATCTCCAATGCGAATTTTGCGGTAAACCGGAATTCTGCAAGTCGCGACTGCGACGTCACGAGACCGAGGTGCACGACAAACCGTTGACGAGTGGATACTTCAAGTGCAACATGTGTGACAACGGACGCTTCTGGACGCTGACAGTCTCGGAAATGCAGCAGCATTGCACGTTGGTCCATCCATTGTGTCCACGTCCACAATTGAGTGTTCATGACAAATACGCACTGACTGACTGCCAGAGCGGCGTAGACCTCAGGACAGGGTTTTTTTTCAAATGGGCCAGTGGCCCGTTGGTGGCTCCTTTGCCAAAATCTTGTGGCTCATTAAAAATGTTTTGTGGCCCAATGAGCCACCATTAGTGGCAAAAAAAACCCTGCCTCAGGACAATGTCACTGCACAACTGGAAGCTATATATCCTCGCGGGGACTGTAATTTTGTGCTAAAAATTATCTGTCTTTCGACAATTTTATTGGCTTTGAGGGCGGAATCAGCTTTCGTGGACGGAGCAGAGTTCTTCAATTATTGTTCATGTGGTTTTTATGATAGAGATGGAGGACAGATTTATCCACATAAGAAGTTGTTCCCGCGCAATGAACAACTTTTACCACTGGTCGAGTGGTAGTTCGCCGACTCTACCACAAAATATGAGGCAAACTGAAATTGACTAGCTCCGCCTCTGTGCGCGAGTGCAGCGGCAAGGTTGCGTTGTTGTTCTGCAGTGACACGCACGATTGCAAACCGAGCAAAGGCGAAGTGCGCAACATGTTCGTTGATGACGACCAGCCAGCCGGCGGTCGATCGAATCAAGACGACGATGATGACGAATCATTATGATGTTCTCCTTAATGCATAAATGTTATATTGTCAAGTGTGTGCACACGTGCAATGTGACGTAATGTGTTTTGCGATTACTGGTTCGGTTGTTCTCATGATCTTTACTCTTTCTTTCTCCAGGATTTCGTTTGTGATGCAAATTGAATATTTCGAGCTGCGTTTGGTGACAAATTCCGTTTTGTGAACCGGTTTGCCGCGAATAACTTATTGTTTGTATGCTGCACTCTTTTTCATATAAAATTACAGGTATAATATTTAGATTTGGTTTGGTTTTGGTTACAGCGAAGTTCCATGTGGTTCAAAGTCCGTTCCATAATTGAATGGTGTACCTGATCTCGGTCTTTTCAGAATCAACCAAAAACTTCCTCGATTATGCAGTTTGGCGTTCCATTCAAGTTTTTGACAACTAACCGGTTTCCAATCAAAATGCCAACCAAACAACGCGATTACATCGTACGTCAGGGTCTGACCGGTATTGCGAAACGTAAGTGATGATCTTTGTTCACTAATGTTTCATGTACTCGATGTCAAGCAATGATCCAATGTCAGATGCACGTCAATTGAAACGCGAACAACTGGCAGCCAAGTACGCAGTGGTCGAGGCACAACAACGACTGGATGAGTTGGACTTGATGATTCAGGATCATCAGGACAAAATCAACGAATTGCTGAAATACGTGGTACCAATGGACGATGCTGTTAGTAGATGCGCGCGCTCAGTTGTGTCCATCTACATTATGTGTTTTGTGACTGTGTCCAGCTGTTTGTCGGTGATGACCCGGATGATGCGCACTGGTCGTCGCCCAATGACAGCGTGCCGCAACAACAAATGAGGGAAACATCACAACTGCACGCGTTCGAGGACGGTCAGAGTCGACCATTACGAAATGCGCACAAAGTAGTCAAACATGAGCAGCGCATGGACGCGGATGCGGATGAGATCGGTGTTCGTCCGGGATATGGGTCGCTCTTTGTTTGTTCTCTGTGACGCATTTGGTTTTTTGTTATGTGGTAGGTAGTCAAGAGGATTGCTGCAACCTGGAGCACACTATCGCGATCTTTACCAACGCAGCTTACATAGGCTGCATTGCCGCTGGAAAGCGATGTACACGAACAGTGCACTGACAGTGCATCAACGAGTGCAACGAATTCAGAACCGCACGTGAGAAAGAAGAAACCACGCAAACGGGCTAGGCTGCCCTCGGGCACTGGCACGCCGCAGGTCGCAAAGGTGCCCGTGGGTTGGTTCACCGCATTATAAGCGCACTTTCTGTTTCGATTGACATTTCACGTGTTCTGTTGTAGCAACAACGATGTCAACGGACGGTAAACACTCGTGTCATTTGTGTGGCAGCGAGTTCCCACGACATTACAGCGTCAAACGTCATCTGTTCCTCAAACACAATGTGATGGACGCTGATGATGTCGACCATGTGTTCGTGGTGTAGTCAATCTGGCATCAGGGTCGGGTTGACTTCTGTGTGGCAACAACTGGTCTTATAATGTACAATGCACACGTCCATGCACGCTGGACAGCCAGTGGCTTGCTGTGATGCGGATGCACACAAACAGTTATCAATATCAAAGTCAACCCTAACTGACGCCAGCCCAGAAACGACCCTGATGCCAGCAAGGTGCCAGTCTGATTCGTGTTTTCCAACACTTGATGTCATGACAATCAAACAGGGAAAAATAGGGTTTTAGGTACGACTGCAAGAAGTGTGGTCGTTTGTTCTACGAAAAGTTCAAAGTGCAATCACATCCATGCGATGGTGGTGAAACATCAGCCAACCGGGGTGGGTACTACAAATGCGATCGGTGCGTAAGACCGAAACCGATCTTCACAATCAACAGATTTCACCAGCACTACGAGTTGGTTGCGTCGTCTTGCCTGATGTGGTTAAGGCCTAACTATACTTCGTTCTCTCAGAGAACAAAGAACAAATTCTCGCGCGCTGATTGGCTGTTGAACATACGTGGACCAATCAGCGCGCCAGAATTTGTTCTTTGTTCTCTGAGAGAACGAAGTATAGTTAGGCCTTAACTTCATAAAAATTACTAAACTGCAAATAATATTCCGGTTACTGCGAGTCTATTTGTTCAGCAAATCACACCAAATGTCCATCGATGAAGCCGATTGTGCCAAACTGTACGTCGAAGTCGAACCGGAAGCGTCTGCTGCCAAACAATGTGACATTTGCGAACAAGTATTTGCAACATCGGACTTGTTCAGGTTGGCCATGTACACAGGTCACAGCCCACTAAACAGGCACCTAACCAAAATGGGCCTCAGAGACGACCCAACCTGCACCACTTGTGGCGAAGAAGAAACAGTCGAACATTTTCTGTGTAAGTGCCTCGGCTTGAAAAACATCCGAAAACGAACCTTGGGCGCAGAAACAATCACCCTGGATGAAGCCCGCGACACTAAAGTGTCCTGGGTGGCCGAATTTATTAGGGAGACTACACGTTTTGATTAGAATTTCGGCATAGTGCAGCATAGAAATAGGAACAGTCCTGTCACAGTTAGCACACATCACACAATGAACGGGGATCTGTTCTACACAGAATAATGGTCTCCAAGTTGCTGGGCCTGTGTAAAAATCCCTACCATGGGGTTCCACACTGGCGCGGCTACGCCGCGCCTGCCCACGAATCATCGTTCAGGTTGGCCAACTATTTTTACGGCTCGATATTTCGAAACGGTGGGAACAATAGTCGGGCGTAAAGTTCGGTGCAAGCTCGATTTCAAAGCTCGGCGTAAAAGTGGCATGTTCGACGCTGACAGCAAGCAATTTTAATGTTACACCGAGGTTACAAGTAATGTTTTTACCAAAAAGTGCGAATTATCATGTAAAATTGCTCGTTTCGTTCCTGTTTGTCGGTAAATTTGGCCCAAAAACCGGGCACCAGAAGGAAAAAATTCCGTATAGAGCCCCATGGGGCTATAGCCGAAAATCCGGTACGTATTGACGGCACGAAGCCACGTCCGCTTTTCAGTAAACCATTAAAATATTGTATTCCAGTCAACACCTGCGTTGCGAGCACGTCAGTTTCGACAATGACCAATACAAGTGTGAACTATGTGCGGATATTCTTAAAACAGAGTCCGAACTGTGGTCTCACATCGATCGACACACTAAACATTAATGAGGACTTTTACATCAAAACGTTCACGTCATTTGTGTATGTATTTCATATTCTTGTAAGACTGTCTCAGACAAATAGTTAAGTGTTTGTCCTTTTGTTTTTTTACCTGATGAAACCTTTACCCACCATTTTGTTTTTTGTGCACTTGATAAAACTTTTACCGACGTCACCGCTGACTGTGTTAATTTTTCAGTGATTTGTTGTTGTCATCAGTGTGTCCTGCTGCTCCGTTGGACCACGTACCGTAGTGTGCCTGATAAGTGTGCAAACAATATTTTTGTTATTTTATAATACAATACAGTGTTCCCAAAATCCGACGCTTCTCATCACCAAAAAAATGCCGACCAAAAGCCGTGACACGGTGGTGCGATCAAGCCTGTCGCTGATTGCGAAAAGTGCGGTTATTGCCACTACTGAAAAGTGTGGTTATGCGCAGAATAAACGGCGTTTGTTGATTGTGATTGCAGACATCCGACTGCTGAAGAGCGAACAGCGATCGGCCAAATACGCGGTGAACGAGGCGCAGCACAAGCTCGATGATTTGGACTTGATGATTCAGGAACATCAGGATAAAATCGATGAATTGTTGAAATACGTAACTGACCCGGATGAACGGGAATTGGTTTGTCGAACGGCGTTGCTTGAATCATTGCATCGTTTCCGCTATGGAATACGTCGGTACTAAAGCATGAACATGTTATGCCTGTTGATTTGGCTCGCGAGCGCGATGTTTTCGGACAGACACCTACCTCTGTGTTGGAAGTGTGTTGCCCCGATTCTAAATCTGACGAGCACAAAATGAACGGAGACTAGCGCAGCATTCCGCGAATCGTGTGGTGACTGCTTCAACACCAATGTTTGCGGTATCCTTCAATCTTTTCAGCTTGAGGATGCGCCGTCAGACGATGACTCTGAGTATTTGCCAAGTGATCACAACGATGCTGACATGGTGGTGGAGGGATTCACTGAAGTCAAACAGGCACCTGTGGATGAGGTGATTGTTTGAGTTTGGTCACACTAACGTCGGTTGCAACATCACATACATATTCCCTCAAACTTTGTGTGCAACTGATCGTGATCGCCGCGTCCAATTTCAGGCTATTCGTTTCAGTGTCGACGTGCCACAATTGCCTTTCTTATGTTTCAGTCTGGCACCGACCCAACCACAACCAGTGCACGCGCGTCCGTCGGTGCACTGGCTCGGGTGCAAACACTATCATCGTCGTCGTCAATCAAGCGCGCGCTGCAACAAGTGCGCAAAGTGCCCAAACTGCCCACGGGGTTGGGGTATAAAAAACGTAAAACGGTTGTCGATCAGCCACGGCGCCCGTCTGGATCCTCGAAATCGCGTCGCGAGCCCTCACTTTACGACGATACACCTGCCCGAAGTTCGATGTCCACACGCGACTCAGCGAACACCAGCCCGGGCACATCACGCAAAGGTATAGAATCTTTCATATGTATGAATACTTTTGGTGTTGTGATATTCCGCTTTTTCTGTGTGCTCAAAATAGTGTTGTCTTTTTCAATCAATGATCGAAAGAATTAGGTTGTGATATACGCAACTCTTCTGAGAAGTCCGGAGAGCGACCTTTTGCTGGTTCGCCACGTCCACTTTGAGTCGCATGTGGACGGGCGAAGGTGTCAAGTGCGCATTTGCAGGCTATCTCATGCCGATCGGTGTGCGCAAGACAGTTGACAACGCAAAGAGTCAACTGAGCGACGAACAGAAGGAATTATTGATTGAAAGTGTGTTCGACCGACCGGCCTTGTGGAATCTCAAACACAAACGCTACTTCGACGTGGAGTACAAGAAGAACGAATGGTGTCGTATCATGGACGCGATGGATCCCGACCAGATCATGTTTGACGGCGACTTTGAAAGTGTGTTTCACGCGTCAGACCTGAATGTGTTTCAACCGTAGCTGCTTTGCGATATATAGGGTGATCCAAACATGGTTACACTAGCTTCAGGATGATGTACTGGAAATAGGCATGTAAATCGGTTTCAATTCGTCTAACATTTGGTACCAGTGGTTTTTGGACGCTGGGAGTCTAATATCGACTTTATATTTTGGTCCGGACATTTTGGGTCCGAGAAATTGGGCCCGGTCTATATCAGGCCCGGATCTGGCGGGCCTTATTGCTGTCTGGACCAAAACATTTCACCGATATCCTCGCATCCGGAAATCATTGGCACCA
>JASAMV010007889.1:0-24234 GCA_030248065.1 Rhynchonema sp. JSB1_4 | reverse complement strand
CCACTTGCAAAAATAAGCCCTGGATGAGGTTTTGATGGCTGGTAGCAAGTCGTTTCTGCTCTGCAGAGACATCGACCATTCATCACCCACCGATATCGCTGTCGTGATGCAGTTGTGTCCACATTCGCTACACGCATTGATCTACGACGATGACAGGCCCTACAAGCACGAATCTGAACGGACCTGGCGCTGGATGCACGAAATAGCCTACGGGCTTCGACATTTGCACGAACACGACATCGTGCACCGTGATCTCAAGCCAAAGAAGTTCGTTGCTTTTTTGATCAGACGGGATTAACCAGGGCTGAAAAAAATTTTAGACAATGATTTTAAACGAAATTTTTAATTAAAAATTGGTGTTTTAAAAGGTGCCATATCCCGTGAAACTTGACCAAAATGGTCGAAAAAGCGTGCAAAGTCGGGACAAAATAAGGCTACTTTAATATTGACAGGTGTCACTGTTGTGACTCCCCGTACATCACTTATGAAGCGCGTTTTCGTGATATCGGTGCGATGAAAAGTGATCTGTCCCAAAATATAAATATGAAATTTCTGGGCTCTTGGCTATATTGCATTTTTGCCTCATGTTGCCGCTGCCGCAACACACTAAACTCTCGCCCAACAACTTTTTTCAGAATTTGGACATATGTCGGGCTCACAGTTATGATATGCCTGCGATAAACATAAAAAATATCGCCTTATTTTTTTTACTGAAATCGTGATTTTATGAACCTCATTTCTGAATACGGGCCATCATCGTTTTTGGTGCAATATCGCATCCCTTGAAAACAAAAATGTTTCAGCGTCCTGATCAGTCAAAGGGGCACAGTCAAACTGTGCGACTTCGGCACTGTTCGGTTGCTCCCTGTGACAACCATCGGATCGACGGAGAAAGGTACACCCGAATATATGGCACCAGGTTGGTATTGCTTCTCGGTTGTATTGTGTTTTTACTGTAATCACAAAATATACATAGGATGGGACAAGATTTTTCCACACAATGGACGGGACATGGGACCGCGGGTGCAGAAAAAGAGGTCGGAAACGGGACATGGGACCAGGGTTGGGCAAAAAACGTTTTTTTTTTCAAAAAACCGTTTTTTTTAATAAAAACGTTTTTTTTAAACAAAACGTTTTTTTTTAAAACGCCCAGATGACCAAAATATGCCCCCAAGAAATTGGAAATAACGCTTATGTTGGGAAGAAAACGTGGTTAAATGAAGTAATTCTATGTGTTCTGAGGCAAAATAAACGGGTTTCAACCCTTTTCTAGCGAGTTGCTAAGATCCCATATCAGACCCGCATCGTGGGACCAACTTTGGCCGGGGTCATCACTGAAAGTCAAACTCCGTATATCGACGTATCTCGACAAATTAAAATTTGTTCTAAATTTTTTTTAAAAAATTGGTAAAAAAATTTTTTTTTCCTTTATAATCTGGTTACTTTCCCTTAAAAATCTGGTAAAATAAAGTAAATTCAGTATTTAAAAAAAACTAAAAACGACCCAGGCGTTTTTTTTTAAAAACGTCGTTTTTTTAAGAAAAAACGCCGTCGTTTTTTTTGCCCAACCCTCATCTCGACAAAGTAAAAAGTGGTCGAAAATTTTTTGAAAAAAATGGGACAAGAAAATTGATTTTCCTTGAAAATCAGGGTACTTTCCCTGAAAAAATCAGGGAAAATCAAGGAAATTCAAGGTTTAAAAAAACGAAAAACGACCGAGACGTTTTTTAAAAAAAACTTGGTTTCTTACGAAAAAAACGCCGTCGTTTTCTTTGCCCAACCCTGCATGGGACACGGCCGGTCGAGCGGGACAAAGGCGGGAAATTTCAAGTGCTGTAACGCGGGACATTTAGCTCAGTCACGCGGGACAGGAAATTATTCGGTTCTGCGCTGGAACACGAATTTTTCAGATCAGTTTCAGTCCGAGGCTAATTGACTTTCACCCTTTACCGCGATGTTTGTGCTCCACTATTACACTCATAATGTTGTACTGTTACAACTGAAAAATGACTGCATTATTACGCGGTAATTGTAACGTTTGTTAGTTTTTGTTTGGACTGGAATGGTTTTAGTTTTTGGAATTGTTTTTGTTTGGACTGGAATGGTCACGCGACGGGAAATGCCGGGAAATGCAAAACGGGACACTGGACTTAGATTAGTCTGTCCCGTCCCGTCCCATTGTCCCGTGGGAAATTCTTGTCTCGCATATCACAAAACAAGCACGCTGTCATTAAACTGATCAGAAGTGATATGGCGAAAGCCGATGAACAAAAAGATCGACGTTTGGTCCTTTGGCGTGTTGTGCTGGACGTTGTGCACTGGAAAGGCACCCTATGGTGGCAGGACCGACCCAGACGGTTACAGCATAATGTACCCCGTCGGCGCCGGGTAAGGCACTGCTATTTTATGGCGCAGTGTCAGTTAGAAACTGAATGTCCCACGTTACCGATTCGTGTCTTTTGTGTGGGTCTCTGCTTTCAAACGAAACCAAGCTTGACTTGCTCGACTAACTCAAGCACAGGCTGACAAAAGACTCATTGCTGATTGTGTACTTTACCTATGTCATTTTCGTGAATTGGCGGGACGCCAGGCAAAGTCCAAGATTATAGGGCCAAATGCATAATTGGAGCCATCGAAAATTTGGGTTTCGTTCCCAGACGTTTCATTGCTTTTCTACTGCAGGGCAAAAGTCGGGTTAGCGAGTGGTCAAAATTCTGTGTATAGTCCAGCCACGAACTCATGAGACGACTTACTTTGAAGTTGACTTGAACGGATCCAATAATGTTCCTGTTCCACGTGTTTCGGAAATGAAAGAATGAGAAACGCATGTATTTTTTTAAAAACGCGCTCTCCCCCTCCGTGCGCAAATTCCCTTTTGACTCCCAAAACATTTGTGTGTTGAACGACGTTGCTGTTCGCGTAAGCACGCAACAAATTGAGGTCAGCCAGCAGGAACTTGTCATCATGTCCCTCGGCCCAATCTCTTTCTTTTGTTTGGGAAAATACGTGTAAATGGCGCATTTTTTAATCTGGCCAAGCAAGCTTTAAAAAGAGTCGTCTCATGAGCACGTCGCTGGACTATACATAGAGGAGATTTTGAACTGGTATTTTACCAAAATTGGTGTGGATAGTCATGTCACAATACATAGCCATGTTATATCTACATATACTACTAAAACAGGAAGACGTATGTGTGTGTGTATGTACATATGTATGTATGTGTGTTCGTGGCCCCCTCCCTCGGAAGGGCGGACGGGTCAATTTTCACGGGTAGCTTTGGGTATGCTAACGGGTCTTCGGGGGGGGGGGGCACGGCACGGGCGCGGCGCTGTAGCCGGGCCGTAGGCACGGGTCCCGTCTAGTTCGTTTAATGTCTGCTATAAAACTGTGAGATCAATAATAATTACAGGACTCTGCGGCTGGACATGTCCTTGATTGAGGACCGTCAAATCGCGTCCGTTATCGAGTGGTGTTGTCAGATGAACATGCGCGACAGACCGTCGTTCGAGCAAATGCTGCAGACCGACTTCAATAGGCCGACCTGACCTTGTGCGCACGAACTGCGTTAGATCTGTGGACGCAGTTTCGGCCCATTATGCCAGACCGCATTGGCGGCGTCACCACCATAAACCCAAATGCTCCAGCACAAATTCTAGGTGTTGTGTATCGATTTACCACTGATAATTTATTGCAAAACGTCGTCGTTTCGGGACCAATAAGGACCCTTCTTCAGGACAAAGTCTGAAATGAAATTTATTCAGCGTCAGTACACGGTTTAATTTACTGGGCGGTGGATGTATGGCAAAAATAATGCACTGCTGTGCATGTCTTGTGTTCAAATGCGTTCTATTGTTCTATTGTTCAAATGTGTTCTATTGTGAAACGGCCGCGAACGCTGTGGCGAAAACTGACTTTATTCGAGAAATACATACATGTACAAAATACAATAACCCTCAAAATTTCCCGATCAAGAACATTACAAGAGACTCGGTTGTTTTGCACGCTCATCAACACAAAATAATCATATCCACTTGTATCCAAAAAAGCTGAAGTACTACGGCCAGCTTTGCCCTAAACACGTTAATAGAAAGTAGGAAATGTTTTATTCTTCAAAAGAAATGTGTCAATCACCGTTGAAAAATTTCTCACTTTGCGATACAGCGCAGGTGTCGCGCCTTGCATAGTAGCTGCTCAATGGATGCTCTAGTCCAAAAAATACAACAAAATGTTTTTTTCTAGAAAACGTCGAACGACACACCATTATCACCGCTCAGTTATACATAGTTATCAGTTTTGTTACCACGTATTCGGTGGTGAATCGACCACGCTTGCTACTGGTGTTTCGACCGCCGACCTGCAATTTTTAAGTTGATTTTCAAGCCTAAAATCTGGTTTGGAACGGCACAGAAATCGCGGAACTGAAGGAACAGGTTGAGGAGCGATCATCATTCCTGTTGATAGCGTTGTGTTTGCCTAACTAAACATTAGCAGTGCACAGCAGCAAGTACAGCAATTGTGTATCCGTCTACGATTTTCTTCGGACTGAACACATGCGGCTGAAGCACAGCGACTGGTCCTCCACTTTCTTTGTACTGAAGTCGGTGGAGGAATTCGCATTTTGGTACAACCGTTGCGCAGTGAACGGTATTAGTTGCAGGAGGGCCTTTTGTGAGATAAGGCCGCGGTCTACGCAGCAGGTCCTATTTCAGCCAAACTTTTGTCAATGCAGTGTCGTTCCTCCGCCCGTTCCCTCAGTTCCGCGGAATAAGTATGACGGCACACGTTAAACGTGGAAACAGAGAACGCAATGCATACATTTGTATCTGCGTTGTCACTGAGCGCTTGCGGTGACGGGTAATCCACAAGCAGGCGCCAACAAACAGACAAGCGCCCACCAGCAGGCCACCAACAACACAAAGTGCTGCAAGCAGCCAATCGTGACGATCGGTTGCTTGGCTCGCCGATGGCGACGACATATTATGAACAGCATGATCGTCGTTCAAGTTCGAGAATTCACACGAACTACCGATGAAACCGGGAAAGCACAGACATGCTTCGGGCGCTATGCATACTCCACCGTTATGACACGGCCGTGTGCACTCAGCTGAAGTGAGAGGGAGACTTTTTGCTCATGCTGTAGCTGCGCAGCTAAAAGATTCTTTTCGACCATATTGAAAGATGTGTGAATCAAGCAATGTTTTGACTATGGCGCCAAAGTCAGCTTTGAAATATATTTGTGTGTGCACTGCTGAGCTTTACAATTCTCACATAATGCTTGAATTTCTCTATTCTCGTTAGTTGTTTCACAATGCTGCCCCAGTAACGTCAACGGATAAAATAAAGAGCATCGAAACGTAGAGGTGGTGGACATGTTTTTTTCTGCACATTCTCCCGAAAGGTTGTTTGATGTTTTAGAGCGCACAAACAATCATGCGTGTTTGAAAAACAATGTGTGTGATAAAGTGCAGAGGATTGAAGATATAACAAATATTGTGTGCTTTTCAGCTCACCAAACTGTATGCGCTCTGTTTTAAAGCAGTGGTTTTCACCACACATTTTCCCACTCTTAACACGTTAAGACCTGGATGACCTGGATGAAGGAGAGAAGTGCGACCTCGATTTTGAACCTTATCGTCGTTCATTTTTTCGCTCTCGAGTAGTTCGCTCTTTTTTTATTCCTTGTTTAATGTTTACCCACCTTTACCAAGGTAATATATACAAATCAAACTATTTCACTAAATTTCATTCATAATTTTGAGTTTCTCAATGTGAACGGTAGAACATCACAACATTCTGTACCGGATACTGATTCTTCGCCAAAAACAATTTAAACAAGAGCGGAATATCGGGACACGCACATCGTCACAAAATCACCCAGAATTTTCATTCCAAACAAAAAAAAATTTACTTTTTTGTCTGGTTCGTTCCACCCCTCCCCCCAAGCACACAAATATACCTAGCCTTACAAAGTTTTCGGTTTACCTAGTGTTTAGGAAGTAAAAGACCATTATCATGAAGACTTCAAGAGCAAGCTGTACTAACGTGTGCATCTATTTCCATGAAGTCGATATCCATCGCAACAATATAACTCGCGAAACATTTGTGGCTCCTGCACGTCGGTACACCTGCCGAAAGCTAATTAATATTAATATTATAGTAAATTAGGTATTAATTACTTTAATGCTTGCAATAATAGGTGCCCTGCGTGTACTATGTAGCTGATCAGTCGCCAAGTGAAGATAAAACCAGATCACAAAGAATAAAAAACCAACAGAAATAACAGGATTCAAAAATGTTTTTTTACAAAGGTCAACATCGCATCGGCGCACATACGTGGTTTTTCTGCACCTCTTGAATGTAACCAGCTTTTTGAAACAAGTCCACTTGCGCTCCACGCAGCGCTTGATGGGGATCTGTTTCCTGAAAAAGGCCGTGCGATAATAAAACTAAAAAAAACAGGAAAAGTTTTTTTAAGAAACGAGACATTGAAGAACGAGCACTGCTCACCAGATCAGTCGCTCACATACGAACTTATCATCAGCAGACAGTGCGGACGAGTTCAGCTGTGGAATTGCGCCGATAGCAAAACAGCCTGCGATTGCGAGGTACAGGGGAACCAACGGACGCATCACTTTTCAACGAGCCATAGCCTCGGGCTCACCTAGGTATTGGTTGCACAATGACTTTATAAGAATTGGTCAAATTTTTTTCCTGAATCGTAAAGAGGGAAAGTAACGGGGCAATGACGTTGCGTTGTGTGATCGCACACAAAGCATGTAGTAAAGAGAATGTTTCAGACGTGCGGCAACGTGGTTGATCTGCTGGATTACTTTCAGGTGAAAATGTTTTGTGAGAATCACAAATAGCATAGTGGTTAAGAGTGACTGAACGTGAAAGTCAGGATAGATTTGATGAATTCTTATATGGTCATTGTGCGACCAATACTTATCTGCTGTACAGTCCAACCACGAGCTCATGAGACGATTTTTTTGGAGGTTTGTTTGTGCGGAACCAATAATGTACCGGTTCCAAGTATTTCGAAAATGAAAGAAAGAGAAACGTACGTATTTATTTATAAACTATATCCACCTCGGTGCGTAAATTCCCTTTTGACTCCCAACTAAGACATTTGTGTGTTGAACAACCTTGCTGTTCGCGTAAGCACGCAAGAAATTAAGGTCAGCCAGCTGGAACTTGTCATCATCTCTGTCTCGGCCCAATCTCTTTCTTTTGTTTGCGAAAACACGTGTAGCCGGAGCATTTTTGAATCTGGCCAAGCAAGCTTTAAAAAGTCGTCTCATGAACTCGTTCTTGGACTATACTCGGTAGAAACGGAGAAAAGATATTGTTCAAAACAAAAGCCATCACAAAGAGTTCGCTCCATTCACTAATAAAACATTCTAGATTTTGTGCAGACTGACAGTGTATCGAAAAATAGCACGATGACCACCACGGATTTACACAAAATAAAAAATTATCAAAATTCGGCGATTGGGAATCATATGAAAATAATTTGACACAATCGTTTTGGGCACTGGGTTTGTTATTTTTTGATGATTTGGCTTGCAAATGCATTTCAGGGGACTTATTCTGATACCGCCTCTTCGTGTCGTCTTTCCTCTTCAACAGGATGTGACGCAGATGAGGATTTGCCGCGCATTATTGCAGGCAGTTTTGCGCACACTAATAACGGAAATACGCAAAACAGTGTTGGATTGTGAAAATAGGGGAATGCTGTTCTTCGGTCTCACCTCAACACGGACAACACAGCGGGCGCAAAAAACTGCATGATTTCGATGCGACAGAAAGCGACCCAAATGGTATTGCTCGCACAATGACTTTAAAAGAATTGGTCAACTGTTTTTCGTGAATCGTGAAGCAGGGAAGTGACGGGACAATGACGTTGTGTTGTGCGATCTCACACAAAGAATGCGTGTGTGGACACTTGTTGAATGTATGACTAATATGACAAAAATAATAAAATAATGTCATATTTGTCATAAATGTCACACGCGTCAACAAGTGTACATTACAGCACGACTGTATTGTACGCTTGTTGACTGTATGACATTTATGACAATAATGTTGGCCATACCCCACCTCACGTCCCCCCGCGCCCCCCGCGCCCCCATGTATTTGATGTAAAACGAACAGTGTGCGAAAAAAAACCACAACACCCCGCGCCCCTTTTCTAGTATAGCCTGCCTGGCTGGCGCTGCTGTTTAGTCTGCATATAAGTGAAGGCCCGGCCCGTGCGCATAAGTGAGAGATCCACCCGCGCCCCTCTTCCTATCATCCGCACCCAGGTAGCACGGATGTCTGCTGCGTGTAGAACTGCTGCGCATCCCATCCTATAAGCGCCCGTCTCGGAGCCGGCTAGACCTAGGTTGCCTGGATCCCCCTCTTCCGTTCATTTTTACGATACCGCAACATTTATGAACACAGTTTCAGCACAAACTATGCGGAAGCACTGGCAATTGGTCGGCTCACTGGCCAAAAGAACATTAGCACGGCATGCTAATGGTGCTTTTTTGTAAATAATGTATAAATAATGTAAATAAACTTTTCATGTGTGCGTATATTGTAATTCATTGGCATAATGAATGAGATATGAAATGAGCACAGTTATTTTGTAATCCATTGACATAATGAATGACATATGATATGATATAAGTTTGATACCAGTTTTGCAAACTTGACAACAGAAATGACATGAAATTTATGTGTGGCTAAAAGTACTTGTGAGCAGCCGTAGTGTGATACACTCTCATTGCACAATGGGGAGGGTAGCCGTCGGATCGCAGCCGAAGAAATTGTACCCTCGCTGCCCACGAGTACGTGCGACGTCCCGTACACCACATCCTCAAACATGACCATGTACGTGCAGAACGTGGCGAACAGCTGAAATGAAAAAAACATGAAATAACGCAATGCGCTGCAGTCGGTACGGTTTTGAGTTAACGGATCAAAATTATTCCACAGCTGTAACACGCTTGCCTTAAAAATTACAAGGCAGGCACAAAGCTATCTAACACCGGCGTAGGGCTCGCGGAAGCATAAACTGTACTTGTTTAAGGCGTCAACTACCAATGAACCACACAACGCAATTAGCCTAAGCATACCAGCGTGCAACACTTACTCGAATTGAAGCGGTGATCCTAATCGCGTTGTTTTCAGCGACCACGCTCTGCGTTTGCAGCGGGTCAAAAATACCTAAAGCAAGAACGTGCGCAGCGTGTGCATCCATGTTTCACAACGGTAGACTGCCCTTAGATCGGGGCAAGCAAAATGAACGAATGAGGAAGAGGAATATAATGACGCAAAAACCTCAGTTGCCCGATAAATGTACCGCAATTTACGCATGCATTCATCAGTATGTGCGCTGATAAAATTTGTTATTACACCAGCCCACCCACTGAGAACCTGGCTGTACCACAGTAACACATTAATGACCGGTGATACTAATATTGGTGATTACCTTGCAGGTAACAAAGGACAAACGTCTAAGGCAAAGCCATGGCAATAAAAAGGCACATAAACATTTCTCAAACAGTTTGCGAATGCCATGTGGTGGTTCACTTATGAAAGAAACTAATCCTAAACGCTTCGCAAACCTAAACACGAACTCAGCCAATGCCGCGTGGTGCGGTAATTCTGTAAGGAACGCTGTTGTTGGTAAATGTTGAATGTAAGTAAATACATAACTTCAAGTTTATAAATAGTATCTGCCACAAAACATAACTGTAACGGTAACTTAA
Source organism: Rhynchonema sp. JSB1_4 (assembly GCA_030248065.1). Classification (NCBI taxonomy): domain Eukaryota; kingdom Metazoa; phylum Nematoda; class Chromadorea; order Monhysterida; family Xyalidae; genus Rhynchonema; species Rhynchonema sp. JSB1_4. Next base: position 14,476 of record JASAMV010007889.1, on the reverse strand, counting down.
CTACCTGTTGCGCATGAAGCTGGGGTAATAAATGTTCAGACGGAAAGTTCATAAATGTAATATGTAAAAAAGTGAACGATAAATAGTTTAACGGTAACTTAACTACCTGTTGCGCATGAAGCTGGGTTAATAAATGTTCAGACGGAAAGTTCATAAATGTAATATGTAAAAAAAGTGAACTATAAATAGTTTAACGGTAACTTAACTACCTGTTGCGCATGAAGCTGGGTTAATAAATGTTCAGACGGAAAGTTCATAATGTAATATGTAAAAAAGTGAACTATAAATAGTTTAACGGTAACTTAACTACTGTTGCGCATGAAGCTGTGTTCATAAATGTTTACGCGAAAAGTTCATTAATATTATGTGCCAAATAACATAAACTATAACTTAGCTAACTGTAACTTAACTATCTGTTCTGAATGAAACTGTGTTCATAAATGTTGCGGTATCGTACAAATGAACGGAAGAGGGGATCCAGGCAACCTAGGTCTAGCCGGCTCCGAGACGGGCGCTTGTAGGATGCGCAGCAGTTCTACACGCAGCAGACATCCGTGCTACCTAGGTGGGGGTGGTTGGAAGAGGGGCGCGTTGTGTCTCTCACCTATATGCAGACTGAGCAGCAGCGCCAGCCAGGCAGGCTACACTAGAAAAGGGGCGCGGGATGCGCATACTTTTCCCGCCGAAAATTAAAACACACCCTGTAATTTGGCCGTTTTACCGCACACTGTTCGTTTTACATCAAATACATGGGGGCGCGGGGGGGCGTGGGGGGCGTGGGGGGGCGTGAGGTGGGGTATGGCCTAATGTTTGTGCAATCAACAAGTGTACAAAACAGCACGACTGTATTGTACACTTGTTGACTGTATGATAAAAATGACATTTATGACAAATAACGCTGAATTCAACAATTGGGTGAATTATAACAGCCAGTCTGCACGAACATAACTCGGCGGAACGTGAAGAACAACCCAAAACATCGATGCGCTTTTGAAATTGGATTTTCCCGCTCTTTACTGATCTGCAGGTTTTTTGTTTGAAATCAGTGATGCTTCATGCAGGCAGGACAAACCACAGCACGAACTTTATCACAAAACATATTCTTATTTTCACTGAACGGGCTTACTGACTGTTAATTTGGTGCATTTCGAACAGTTTGTATAAAATTACGTGCATGTTTTACACCGTTTACCGTATTTCAGGTGTTTTGCACAGGTTTGGTTCTGTTGTTTTAAACCCATGCCACGAAAACCGGCCACCAAGGCCCCTGCAATCTACTACACGGACGAGTATCGTGAAAATATTGATGCCGTTCTTGAAGGACGGCAAACTCGAAACAAAGCTGGGACCAACATTGGCTTGAAAGGAAGCGCGCTGCGTAAATTCCACCGAATAGCCCAGAAAATCGAGAAAGGAGAGCTGGATTTGGGGAAAAGGTATAACAAGTTCATTTCAGTTGGTTTTGTTTCTCACTGTTTGTTCTGTCGCTCATTTGCTTTCGGTTGTGCCTGAAACTGAATTGTAGGTTTGCAAATGTATGTGTTGTGGACGAAGGGGCAAAATGCAGCGCAAATTAACAATAAAAACAAACAAAAACTTGCAAAAACACGATAAACGACGGTCCCGTCCAAGGTTCGAAATGACAAATCGCTTTACCACCATGCTTTCTTCCGCGTGCCTTTTTTCATGTTTCCTCGAATCACCTCATGTTGCAACTTGTACCTACCTTTTTGATTGCATAACACGTTGAAAACGGTGTGAAACGGCCGCGAACCGAACGCTGTGGCGAAAACTGACTTTATTCGAGAAATACACAATACATGTACAAAATACAATAACCCTCAAAATTTCACGATCAAGAACATTAAAAGAGACTCGGTTGTTTTGCACGTTCATCTACACAAAATAATCATATCCACTTGTATCCAAAAAAGCTGAAGTACTACGGCCAGCTTTGCCCTAAACACGTTAATAGAGGTGGGAAATGTTTCATTCTTCAAAAGAAATGTGTCAATCACCGTTGAAAAATTTCTCACATTGCGATACACGCGCAGGGGTCGCGCCTTGCATAATAGCAGCTCAATGGATGCTCTAGTCAAACAAAATACAACAAAAATGATTTCTTTCTAGAAAACGTCGAACGACAAACATTTATCACCGCTCAGTTATACATAGTTATCAGCTTTGTTACCACGTATTCGGTGGTCGACCATGCTTGCTACTGGTGTTTCGACCGCCTTCCTGCAATTTTTAAGTTGATTTTCAAGCCTAAAATCTGATTTGGAACGGCACAGAAATCGCGGAACTGAAGGAACAGGTTGAGGAGCGATCATCATTCCTGTTGATAGCGTTGTGTTTGCCTAACTAAACATTAGCAGTGCACAGCAGCAAGTACAGTAATTGTGTATCCGTCCACGATTTTTTTCGGACTGAACACATGCGGATGAAGCACAGCGACTGGTCCTCCACTTTCTTTGTACTGAAGTCGGTGGAGGAATTCGAATTTTGGTACAACCGTTGCGCAGTGAACGGTATTAGTTGAATGAGGGCCTTTTGTGAGATAAGGCCGCGGTCTACGCAGCAGGTCCTATTTCAGCCAAGCTTTTGTCAATGCAGTGTCGTTCCTCCGCCCGTTCCTTCAGTTCCGCGGAATAAGTACGACGGCACGTTAAACGGTTGGAATCAGAGAACGCAATGCATACATTTGTATCTGCGTTGTCACTGAGCGCTTGCGGTGACGGGTAATCCACAAGCAGCAGGCGCCAACAAACAGACAAGCGCCCACCAGCAGGCCACCAACAACACTAAGTGCTGCAAGCAGCCAATCGTGACGATCGGTTGCTTGGCTCGCCGATGGCGACGACACATGAACAACATGATCGTCGTTCAAGTTCGCGAATTCACACGAACTACCGATGAAACCGGGAAAGCACAGACATGCTTCGGGCGCTATGCATACTCCACCGTTATGACACGGCCGTGTGCACTCAGCTGAAGTGAGAGGGAGACTTTGTGCTCATGCTGTAGCTGCGCAGCTAAAAGATTCTTTTCGACCATATTGAAAGATGTGTGAAATCAAGCAATGTTTTGACTATGACGCCAAACTCAGCTTTGAAATTTATTTGTGTGTGCACTACTGTTGAGCTTTACAATTCTCACATAATGCTTGAATTTGTCTATTCTCGTTAGTCGTTTCACAATGCTGCCCCAGTAACGTCAACGGATAAAATTGAGAGCAACGAAACGTAGAGGTCTTGGACATGTTTTTTCTGCACATTCTCCCGAAAGGTTGTTTGATGTTTTAGAGCGCACAAACAATCACGTGTGTTTGAAAAACAATGTGTGTGATAAAGTGCAGAGGATTGAAGATATAACAAATATTGTGTGCTTTTCAGCTGACCAAACTGTATGCGCTCTGTTTTAAACCAGTGGTTTTCACTGCACATTTTCCCACTCTTAACGTGACCTCAGACTTCCTACATATTTTTGTTCAAACTTTTCGGGCACATCTTGCTTTCATTTCTGCTCCATAACATTCTGTAATTCGCAATTAAACTTTTCCTCGCCTCATCTCCATACAAAACCTTAACTTTGTAATTTCTCGGCCGTCTCTTCACCTTTTTCAACGTCGTTTTCACACATCGTGTACAGGTCAGTTCTGTTTGGTTTGTAAGTAGTTTTATTGTTATTGTTTCCTTTTCCCAGTTTTTCTCAGCAAAAAGTTAGCCTTCACAACCCCTGCCAAAATTTTTGAAAATACCGTAACCCGCTTTCACAACCATTCCCGCGCGTCGGCTTTCTGTGCTGTGGCAGCCCCTCATCTCACCCAATAGCATGTTGCGTGTTCTTGCGTTGTGTATGCTGTGTCTGTGTTACATGTTCATGTCCATTATGTATTCTGTGTGTGTGCAATCTGTGAATGTGAATGGTTTAGCAACTAAACACAAATTTGATGAATTGATCGTGCATTGTGCAACGTCCGAGCCCCGACCCGATGTGCTGTGCGTCCAAGAAACCAAGATGGACGATCAATCATATGACGATTTCAAGATCCGGAATTATCGATTCTTCGCGAGGAACCGAACTCGGCACGGTGGTGGTGTCGGGGTTTACATTAAGAACAGTCACAACCCATACATGATGTCTGTCAGAATCCCTGGTAATCTAGAAATTCTGCCCGTCGCCTACACGATTGCCGGGGTCAAGTGCTGCGTGATCACCGTGTACAAGCAGCCGTCATGCAACAACGCCACGTTTGTCGATGGACTCAGTACGGTATTGGCTTTGGTGACACAAACAGGAAAGTTTGACAACATTATTGTTTCGGGTGACGTAAACATGTGTGCTTTGGTGCCAGCTGTGTTCAAAAACCTGGAAAACCCTCTCAAACAATACAATCTTGCCCAGGTCATCACTGAACCGACTCATAAGGGTCGTGTTATGTTACATTCGGTGCCTGACCATCTGGCGGTGCAATACGAACTGCTTGCACCAATCGAAAAGTATCATCACATGACATCAGTAACATTCGACATTTCCAGCTCCCAATCTCCATCCGACGCTCCGCTGCGCCGTGTCTGGCAGTACAAGAAGGCCGACTGGGACCTGATGAACAGTTTGCTCATCGCCTACAACCTGGTAAAACAGGTCGTTGATGCAGTAGACGTGAATCAGGCCTGGGACGCAATCAGTCAAACGATCGTTGGTGCTGCTACGAATGCCATTCCTGTCCGATCCGCTCGCCCAAGACCACAGAATGACCAGCCGTGGGTGACGCCGAAGGTCAAGCGGCTCAGTCGAAAGAAGAGCGATCTGCACAGGAAGTGGAAACAGACCGGTGATAAAGGAACGTATGCAAAGTACTTTGCTCATCTAGCTGACTACTGGCAAAAGCTGAATAAGTACACGGGACGGAGCAGTACAGAGCAAGTGTCTCTGGCCAACACTGATGGGGAGTGCGTTGCTGACAGTGCTGGTTTGGCAGCATTGTTATCAACACATTTCTCCAGTGTATGGAACGTCAATGACGTTGAGGCACTGGTTCTGAACTCAACCGGCCCCGTGCCACCAGAATGGTACACTGATGTTTCACACGTGCTTTACAGTCTCATCACAGTCGACCCGCGCAAGGCCAGTGGCATCGATGGAATCACCGGCGAAATGCTCAAGAACTGTGCCCATGTGATCGCTCCGGCTCTCGCTGTGCTCATCAATCGCTCGATAGACGAACACACGTGGCCGTCGGGTTGGAAAAGGGCCGTTGCAACTGCCGTGCCGAAAGTCAAGACCCCTCAAAACGCATAGGACTTCCGCCCCATCTCCAAGTTACCGCTGTGCTCGAAAATCGCTGAGAGGCACGTTCGAAACATCCTGAACGGGTTCATTGCTCCCAAACTCTCAGAAACGCAGTTCGGTTTTCGTGGGGGCCGGTCCACAACTGAGGCCCTGTTGCATTTCAATACCACACTCACTCGTGCTCTTGATATTTCAAATTCTGTTGTTGCTGTGTATTTCGATGTTCGAAAGGCATTCGATACCGTTCCTCCCAATCTATTATTGCGTGTTTTGCAAGACGAATTCAATGTTCCACCCGATTTATTGTTGTTGATTCAATCCTATCTGTCGGATCGAACCCAAAGTGTGAATGTAAATGGTGTGTGTTCTGATTTCTTGTCTGTTCTCTCTGGTGTGCCGCAGGGCAGTGTATTAGGACCGTTATTGTTTCTCGCCTATATCAACTCTGTTGCAAAACTGCATTTCTCTCCGTGTTCACGTATTATTCTCTATGCTGATGATTTGGTACTGATTCACTTCATGTGTACACCTGACTGTGAGAAATATTTGCAAGAGGATGTGAACTTGATTGTCGAGCACTTCTCCAAACACAAACTTCTCTCCATCAATTCTACCAAAACAAAACTTCAACAATTCGCTCGCTCAAGTTCATGTCCCGCTGTCCCTGCTGTTGTGATTGATGAATGTCTGATTGATGTTGTCGACGCAAAAAAATACCTGGGTGCTGCTATTGATTCCAAGTTTGATTTTGGTCTGCATACTACTGCCACGTCTGTGAAAGTGAAGAAAATTGCTGGTTCCATGTACCGTACCTTTCGTAATGATCTACCTGTGTCAGTCATGCGTTATCTGTATCAAACCTTGATCTGCTCTGTCATGTACTATTCGTGTGAGGTGACCTATCCTGTTCATGATTATTCGCGTAATTTGTTGGAAAGAACACAAAAATCCATTATCCGTATGTTCTCTGGTAATTATGATCGTTCTGTATCATATTCGCAGTTGTGTTCAATGTTTGGTGTTGACTATGTTGGTGTCACTGTCATGAAACGTCGTCTGAGATTGATGCATTCCTATGTTCTTGGTATTCGTGCTGCTCCTATTGACTCTATTTCGTTCATTTCTGATTCCAATTCTCGCTCCAGTTCTCGTCTGAATCATTCTCGTGCCATTTGTATCCCACGTGCTAAAACTCATATCCTCGCAACCAGTGCTATTGTTGTCATGTCTCATCTTTACAATGCTTTACCTGATTTTGCCGTTTTCCTGCGAATGGGCACATTCAAAGGAGTCATTCGTTCGCAAAGCCTGATTGTTGAATTGTTGTACAAATTACGATTGCTGCCGATGAAATTTATTCCGTCTGTGTGTGAAATGTAATGGACCGTTCATGTGTTTTTCTTCTCCATATCGTCATCTACACCGCTCTATCCGTAACTTTCCACTGGCCCACTAAACACCTGTAATTATTTATGGTTTCGTCGTTACTGTCCAGCTTATGCGTGTTGGTGACGTTACCATGTTGCTTCTGAGGCAATAAAGACCTTGAACCTTGAACCTTGAAGGAGAAAAGTGCGAAGTCGATTTTGAACCTTATCGTCGTTCATTTTTTCGCTCTCGAGTAGTTCGCTCTTTTTTATTCCTTGTTTAATGTTTACCCACCTTAACCAAGGCAATATACAAATCAAACTATTTCACTAAATTTCATTCATAATTGGGAGTTTCTCAATGTGAACGGTAGAACATCACAACATTCTGTACCGGATACTGATTCTTCACCAAAAACAATTTAAACAAGAGAATATCGGGACACGCACATCGTCAAAAAATCACCCAGAAGTTTCAGGCCAAAAAAGAAGAATTTCACTTTTTGTCTGGTTTGTTCCACCCCCCACCAAACACGCACAAATATACCTAGCCTTACAAATTTTTCGGTTGGCCTAGTTTTTAGGAAGCAAAAAACCATTATCATGATGTCCTTAAAGGGCTCGGGACATAACCGAAGGAAGGGTAGCAGGACACATTGTTACATACCGTTAGAAAGCATTCCGACAGCCTATGTCACGCACAGATTTTAGGCTCCTTGGAGATTCGCTATCTCTTGGTAGAGCGACTTTTCGTTCCAGAAAAGAGTGAATTTTTGCACAAATTGGAACGACCGGATGAGAAACCCCAAATGAGTTGTAGGTCAAGTAACACGTGGATAGGATTACAACAGCTTCTGAGTAGCTTACCATCACAACTTCAGTCGCTCAAAGAATTGCTTGACACGGTGAGGGTGCGAAACGTTCCAAAAATCGGCCACATTTTTCGAGAACACAAGTTTGTCCCTAAATTTTGAGGCCACGCTTAGCGCTGCGGAAATAAGAATGCAATGGGGAAATAGAGCATCATCGAAAGTACCAGAAAATAAGGTTTTTAAACTTTAAACTCCTGGCTAACTCCGTGACAAGCCTAAAAATCCATCAAATTGCCGCTAAACATGGTGGTTATATTCATCGCCAGAATTGTGACACATAAAGGCCACAGATTGTATCGGATTCGAAACAAAAAAGTGAGAGAACCGTCTGGTTTAACAACCTATCAAGGTCCGAAGACCCCAAGGTCTACAGATCTCTCGGGGCAGCGATACTAACCTGAACATGATATTCAGCTATAAATGCTTATTGTTAACAGCTATTGTAAATGTGACAGCACCAACCAATGTATCTCGGGATTAGCTTTCGAATGATATAAGCAAGAAGATATCCATCATACTTCATGGTTAGCGCTTACGCGAACGCGCATTTATCCGAGTTATCGTTCGGAACACGACACGTGAACGACACGTGAAGAACCACAGTCAAGGGACATAAGTACATCGGTACTGTGATTGGTCGGTTGGACTCGGTCCGGAAAGCACCGCGCCTGCGGGCGAGTCAACTTGCGTAAAAGAGCAAGTTCGGTTCGTGCTCCCATACGTGACTGTGCTACGAGAACGGTCGTTATTATGCAATTAGCGATCGCTCGATTGAGAGATTATGTCTCTCCTCGTTGCGTGTGTCGTATAGTAAATTTGCATCCTTTGCGTGTAGTAACTTTCTTTTTTTTATAATCCATTTATAATCCATACCTCATGTGTGTGATGTATCCTTAGACACTACGTCCCAAAACCTATATAAGTAATCTTCACTTTTCATAAGTTACTGAAGAAGTCTTATCCGCCATACCCACAGTTGACCTACTATTGGAAAAAGGTTGTTCGTCTCCAGGCCAATAAATCAACGCAGTTAGACTTCGTCACACGTTGGTTGAGGTTTGTGAGTTCGTCCTATTGCATGTATCATTTATAAACCTATGTACCTAACCTAACCTGACTGGGCTTCCAGCTTTTGCAGAGCTTTCAGATCAGAAGATCAGCGCAGTTCGACTTCGTCACACGCTGATTACTAATCCAGCCAACGCAGTTCGACTTCGTCACACGTTGACTAATCGGTGCAGTTCGACCTCGTCACACGCCGATTCCAAATTCCGAATCACATTCAACGCAGTTCGACTTCGTCACACGTTGATTGCTGATTCGAGATGTCGGACAACAACTCCCGACGTTACGTGCAGATGTCGGATGGCAATTCCCGACGCGGCGAGCGAATGCCGGATGTCAATTCCCGGTGCAGCGAGATGATGTTTCAATCGAAACCTGCCGATGATCGCAGCAGCCACGCGGAGCAGCGACAGGATCAGTCGGGCAGATGGAAAGGTCAGTCGGGCAAGGCTCCTTACCTTGTGAAACATCAGACCACCGATCACAGAGGGATCGGGTGGGCGATGTCAGGGAAGGTGAAACATCAGACCACCGATCACAGAGGGATCGGGTGGGCAATGTCAGGGAAGGATACCGATGTTTCGTATCGCGAAAGCCAGGTATCGGAACGAGCCGACGGTCAATCAGAAGACCAGGAGTCGAGCAGAAAAGTCGGTCAGTCGGAGGACCGCAGTTATGGTCAATTGGACCAGTCAGACGGCGAATCGAGCCGCGTGAACTTGAACGCTGGACAGGCGCGAACGGCGCAGCAAGTCTATGCGGAATACTGGAAAACAGAAACCGGACAAGCGCAGACGGCGCGTCAGGTCCGTTACGTGTGTTCGTATACAGAAACCGGACATACGCTGGTCCGTGAGAGATATCAGTCCGAGTCTGAAGCGATCAGACCGCACGCGATTGATATGAATACGACGTACGAACTCGAAGACCAGTCAAGCCAAATGTCGTGGCAAATGGACTGGCTGAATGCAGTCAAACTGGGCGAACCCTATGAACTGCATGACGAAGTGGTTGACGTCATATTCACCACGCATCAGTACATTGACCATCTGTTGAAATGGTTGTACCCATACGAACTACCTCATGACCGATTGCTTGCTTCCCGAATCGCGGGATATTTGAACGTGATCTCACTCGATCAGTACCCGAAATGCGACTATGAAGGCCGGTATTCTACCGAGGCTCTCGGATTGTATGAGATCGAGAAAGCACGGTCACCGAGATCCGCCAAGACGAGTCGATTACTCGACGAAATGTGCGAGATACTCGATAACCGGTTGCCGATACGAGTGCTACCATATTGAGACCGCCACAGTCCGGGCATGCCACTGCAAGAGGGATCCGAACCCGTGACGAGTGGATTATTTGATGATATGTGTCGGAATAAGGACCCGATGTTGTCCATGCCGAATGTGCTTGAGAATGCGCTCTGTAAACGCACACGGTATTTCGACCTACCTGAACTGGACTATCCAGCACTGCCGCACACGGTTCGTGTGACGTCGCGCATAGTGCCAGTCAAGAAGACGCACACCCTGTGGCATGATGCCTTAGTTGAAGACTGTACTTGCAGCCAGAATGATACAGGCTGTGGCACGCCTACAAATGCCACTGGAGGTCCCAACCAAACTGAACACAGGTACGATTACGACGTACTGATTGAACCTATCGCGAAGTGTCCATACTTCGAACCGGAAGGAGAATTGAGGATGGCTGACTACAATCTCCGATTGGGTCATTTCGAAGGGGACGTGAAACGCCCGTCGATTATCTCTAGTCCGGTGGAACTCGTTCTGTCGTCTAGACACGACGGAAGGATAGTAGCGGCTGTTATGCGTGGCGGGTCTCCGAACACCGAACAGCGCGGAACCCCCACCACTTATATAACAAGCCCGTGACAACAATATATATATAATTGCTTTTTTGACGATTCTGGAATGAACCGTCACGTCACCGTGTGCGATTTCGGAATTTTGACCGTTTCTTGTCCATAGTAAGAGATAGTATGGGCATGTATATCGTTCGATGGCTACGTTGAAGCTACATCGTTTGATGCTGTCAAAATGTGCAATAATCTTTAACAGTAACGACTCATAGCCAAATATCTTATTCAGGCTGGCATGGCTGCAGCAGCCGGACCATGAAGTTTGAAGCCTTGAAACTTGTCTAGATTGTTGGACTGTGCGTTTATCTGACTCTCTCGTTTCCAATGCAATGCAATACGTGGCTCATTTACATCACATTTCCGTCAATGAATACAACTGTGCAGTTTAGGGGCAATTTTTAGGTCTTTTTCGGCCTGTTACGCCGCTATCTAATTGTTTCCAAATTTAAAAACCTTATTTTCTGGGACTTTCGAAAATGCTCTACTTTTCTATTGCATTTTCATTTCTGCAACACAAAGCGCGGCCTCAAAATTTAGAGGCAAACTTGTGTTTTCGAAAAATAAGGCCGATTTTTGGTACGTTTCGCACCCTCACCGAGTGAAGCAATGCTTTGAGCGACTGAAGTTCTCATGATAAGTTATCCAGAAGCTGTTGTAATCCTATCCACGTGTTACTTGACTTTCAATTTATTTGGGGTTTCTGCACCGGTCGTTTCAAGTTGTGAAAAAATTTACTTTTTTCTGGAACGAAAAGTCGCTCTACCAAGAGATAGCGAATCTCTAAGGAGCTTAACATTGGTGCGTGACATATGCTGTCAAAGTGCTTTCCAACGATGTATAACACTGCGCTCTGCTGCCCTTCCTTCGGGTGTGTCCCGAGCCCTTTAAGAGCAGGCTGTACTAACGTATGCATTTAGTTCTATGAAGTCGATATCCATCGCAACAATGTAACTCGCGAAACATTTGCGGTTCTTGTACGTCGGTGCACCTGGCGAAAGCTTGGGTATTAATTACGTTGTTTACATAGGTGCCCTGCGTGTACTAGCTGATAAGTCGCCAAGTGAAGATAAAACCAGATCACAAAGAATAAAAACACCAACAGAGAAATAACAGGATTCAAAAATGTTTTTTACAAAGGTCAACATCGAATCGGCGTACATACTTGATTTTTCTGCAGTTCGTGAATGTAACCAGCTTATTGATACAAGGCCACCTGAACTTCACGCCAGGGTTGTTTCAAAAAAAAGTGGTTAATTAAAAAAAATTAAAAAAAAATTTTTTTTTGAAACTCAGATTTTGCTTTTTTTATTAAAAAAAGTTGCCCAAAATGGGCTTAAATGTCCAAAAATGGCCTGTTTCGAGGCAAAAAATTTGCACTTTTTTCTGTGGACGTGACAATTTTTCCAAAATCGCGCCGCCGGCGCCCTGTATTGTCCCCAAATCCGTACAGGGATGCGCGGGGCTGGTCTTTTATAGTGATGTGGCACCGATAATGAACTACTGCATGCTACTACACATGTATATATGCAGGTATGGTGCAAAACCGGGGGCGCAAAGTCGATCTGACACGCAAGATTTGGGCTGTAATCGATATTTTGATGGTCGTATATCAGATATTTGGCATTAGATGCATTAAAATACGTTGTACAGCATGCTACAATATATTAGAGTAACATCGTTAGTGAACATCAACCTCACACTGGTCGGAGACCATAGAATCTGCACAATACTACCGGGTGTCACCGCACAAGTTGGGTATCAGGCGAAAATTTTTCAATTTTTGAAAAATATGTTGTATCGATTTCATTTATCCTGAAACGTCGTTTGCAACACTTTTTCTAATAAAAAAATTTTCGTCAAAAAAAACAAAAAATTTTTTTTAAAAAAAGCTTGTTAATAAAAAAAATTTTGTCAACCCTGCTTCACGCAGCGCTTGATGGGGATCTGTTTCCTGAAAAAGACCGTGCGATAATAAAACTAAAAAACAGGAAAAGTTTTTTCAGAAACGAGACATTGAGGAACGAGCACTGCTCACCAGATCAGTCGCTCACATACGAACTTATCGTCAGCAGACAGTGCGGACGAGTTCAGCTGTGGAATTGCGTCGATAGCAAAACAGCCTGCGATTGCGAGGCACAGGGGAAGCATCGGACGCATCATTTTTCAACGCGCCACAGCCTGGGGCTCACCTACGTACTTATGTGCTGTACAGTCCAACCACGAGCTCATGAGACGACTTTTTTGGAGGTTGGTTTGTGCGGAACCAATAATGTACAGGTTCCACGTATTTCGAAAATGAAAGAAATGGAAACGTACGTATTTATTTATAAACTATTTCCACCTCGGTGCGTAAATTCCCTTTTGGCTCCCAACTAAGACATTTGTGTGTTGAACAACCTTGCTGTTCGCGTAAGCACGCAAGAAATTAAGGTCAGCCAGCTGGAACTTGTCATCATCTCTGTCTCGGCCCAATCTCATTCTTTTGTTTGCGAAAACACGTGTAGCCGGAGCATTTTTGAATCTGGCCAAGCAAGCTTTAAAAAGTCGTCTCATGAACTCGTTCTTGGACTATACTCGGTAGAAACGGAGAAAGGATATTGTTCAAAACAAAAGCCATCACATGGTTCGCTCCATTCACTTATAAACCATTCTAGATTTTGTGCAGACTGACAGTGTATCGAAAGATAGCACGATGACCACGACGGATTTACACAAAATAATAAGTATCAAAATTCGGCGAATGGGAATCATACGAAAACAATTTGACACAATCGTTTTGGGCACTGGGTTTGTTATTTTTTGATGATTTCGCTTGCAAATGCATTTCAGGGGACTTATTCTGATACCGCCTCTTCGTGTCGTGTTTCCTCCTCAACAGGATGTGACGCAGATGAGGATTTGCCGCGCATTATTGCAGGCAGTTTTGCGCACACTCATAACGGAAATACGCAAAACAGTGTTGGATTGTGCAAAACAGGGGAATGCTGTTCCTCGGTCTCACCTCAACACGGACAACACAGCAGGCGCAAAAAACTGCATGATTTCGATGACAGAAAGCGACCCAAATGATATTGGTCGCACAATGACTTTATAAGGTAGAATTGGTCAACTGTTTTTCGTGAATCGTGAAGCAGAGAAGTGACGGGACAATAACGTTGTGTTGTGCGATCTCACACAAAGAATGCAGTCAGTAAAATGTTTCAGACCCGCAGCAGCGTGGGTGCTCTGCTGGATTATATTCAGATGAAAGTGCTTTGTGAGAATCACAAATAGCACACTGCTTAAGGGTGACTGAACGTGAAAATCAGGATTGATTTGATAAATTCCTGTGCGACCAATAGCTGTTTGATTGAGGCGGCGGCGTGTACCTGAAGCCTAATCCTGGCTATTATTACAGTGCTGCACGCTAATGGTCAACTTCGTCAACTCATAGTAGCCCTCGAGCGAGCGCGAGAAATACATAACATTGCATTCGGAGTGAGTTGACGGCTCTAGAAAGTGAGTTGACGAAGTAATTTGACCACTTGAGTTGACCACTGGAATATAGGCCTCAATGTCAACGTTTGCACAGCGTTGACACTATGTAGAAAACCGCTTGTGTTTGCCGCCCGCTGTTATGTCGGTGCAATTTGTCTGTGCTGTAATCCTAAGGAGCTGCCATTGTTCCGACGGATTCAAATATCCGAAACATTTTTTGAATATTTTCGACTGGTTTCGAAAAAACAAACCAGATTATAGATACATTTCGTAAACGTCATGCTGAAAAGAACTCAACTCAAAGTTCTATGGTGGGATGTTGATGTCGCTAACTTGGGTTCGGAAATTGTGGAGTGTCGGCTTCTCAGTCGTGCACTTTTCACTAACAGCCTTCGTAGGCTCCTGTATGTATGTAGGTTTGTCACTGGCGAACAGTAACGTCGAACCCATGCATGTTCCACACAACTTTTTTTGTGAACAAAAAGCAGCTTCTCACAGCGATTCAAGACACATTT
>JASAMV010007888.1:0-27788 GCA_030248065.1 Rhynchonema sp. JSB1_4 | reverse complement strand
AGTCGGCGGAACTACATATACCATATATACATACATACATACGTAAACACATGAGGATATTCAATACAAGACTTGCAAGGGAAAAGGGCGAGTGCAAGTGCTGTAACGCGGAGAGGGACTCCCCTTCGTCCAAAACTGTAACGACATTATTTCCATCTCGATAGGAGACATGTTTTAATATGCAGTACATACGAATTTGTGTTTCAGTTTTTTAAGCTCCAAACTACAAATATAGGCAAATTCAGTGTGAAGCTTTTTATGCGGATGTCACTCTCAGTTTTTACGAAATTTTTCCTATAATATGAATTAGTCGTGCTTTGACATTTTTACGCTTCCATGAGCATTTGCAAAAACAATGATTGCAAGGATGGATAAACTCAATGACTGTCGCACCGAATGTACAGTATGTAATTATGCAGGGCTGAGAATATTTTATATAAAAATATAAGTTACTTTAGTTTTAATGAATGGCCACGGCGGTCGCAGAGAGACGCTTTTAATACCATTTTTTCTTAATTTTTTCTTACAATGCATTGTACCAAAGGCCAGACCATTTTCGATCTGTCACTGTGATACATAGACTGTGACGTACCGTGTACACAAACACCACACCAAAAAAGACGCGACAATACAAGCCGCATAGAGAAACAGTAAATATTATTTGCACTTCTTTATTTGATTGTTCAGGTTTGGTTAGAGGGCCAGTCTACATTTTTACGTCAGAGTTGCCTCAATATCACCGCACATCGGGTGGGCGTTTTCTCTTTGATTACTCCGGGAGGCAACTCTTATGTTATATCGGTGAGATTAAGATTATTTACCTGCCATTTTCGGAACGAAATTTGTAACAAAATCAACTACCGATTATCGTAATTGTCGTTTCCCATATATCTGATTCCAAATCGCTTTTATCTGTCCAGTTTTTCTTTATTTTCACATCTTTTCCAGTGTAATTGATTTGCGACTTTGTTTGTTTGCACAGAATGATGAAGGATCAAATCACAGCCGAAAAAACACATTTCTCGAACAATCGCTTTGTGATTCACTGCATCTTTGTTGTGTCACACCTTATCACCTCAAAGTCAGCACCAATAATGTTGCTGCACTAAAAAGTCAGGAGAGTTCCGTTCTGAATGCGCAGACCTTTTCCTAAGTTGTCCTCGGCAGAACCAAAACTTGTTTCGCAGTCCCTCAGAATTGAATTGACCTCAGTGACAGATAATCATCGCTTAGCCCTGGCGCGATTGACCCATTTCACACGCGCGCATAAGCAAGCACTTCAGCCTCATGGCAATCGATTTCGGCAATATATTTGGGTGTGGTGTGCCGATTTCCTTTCAAGATCTGTGAAAGAATCACCACCTTTATGTTGTCTGTTCAAATTCGTAGCACCCGATAAAATTTATGTTCTTCTCAGAATCTACCTTTCTTCTATATTTCCCATACCCTGAGGACTGGTTGGCTGATTACTGATTTCGTATATCTCACTTGGTTGTGTGGTGTGTAATCGAGTGAAGCCTAGCCTAGTTCGGTTTATCACCATTCTCGCGAAATCTGACCGCGCTGATTTTGCGTTTGAGCAAGATTGCCGTGGGCTAGCAACCCACCAATTATGATTTTATTTTTTTCAGAAATGTTTGAGGTGAAAATTATAATTTGCAGCCTGGCATTTTAGATTGAAACGTAATGCTGAGCAGATTGTCGTGTGGACACGTGCGTTTTCTGAGTTTACGGGGTAACGATTTTTGCTTGGTTTAGGCATGTCACAATTTGTCGTCATTAACAGCAAAAAATTACAAAATTTGCTTCGTCTCAAACCCGAGGCGCAATTTTAATGTGCCCAATTATTCTTGTTTTTTTGTAATTTTATAAATTCGCACCCGTGGGCAAAGCCAGATGCGCGTGTTGTCAAAGTAGGATTTTACCTTGGCAAGCAATCAGTACAGATACATACAAGAATAATTACCGAAACGAATAACTTTAGGCTACAAACACATACAATACCTTCCTGTCAAAGTTATACATGTATATATGTATCATCGCACAATGCCCCAGTTCGGCATGGTGATACCGGTTTTGATGTAACAAAACAGCGTGGTTATGGTCACGCTCTCGCACTTCTTGGTTGACATTAACACCCCGATGTTTTTACAGATGCTCTAATTTATTGTTTCTTTGATTTATATTTCCAGCCTTGTTTGAATCATTTATTTCAAAGTATACACTTTGTACCGAGTAACGTTTGTTAGAGAAATAGGTAGTATTCATAATTACCGTTTGTTGTAAAAGTTCGGCCTGGAATTTTTCGTTCAGAAGTTTTTCGCGCTCCATTCTTTGCTGAACACTGAAGCAATTTGCTTTTTCGTTTCATCGCGGCAATACAATGCCTATTTATCGCTTATTGATTGTGCTATGCTATGATTTTAGGCTCGTGGCAATTGATGTTTAGTCTTCCAAAGCGAAAAACAGCCATGGATCATGTGCAGTTAAAGCTCTCTGAACACCCTTTCATAAATTACAACAACACACCAGAAAATACCAGTCGTGGTGGTGACGTAGTGTAAGCAAAACGTGTGAAGTCATGGTCGTTGTTGTCAATGTGAAACTCGGTGTTTAGGTGCCCAAGCCAAAACCTGAGTGTTACCAGTCCAAAACTGCGCGCATTCAAAATTATTGGCCGCAGTTTTCACACGTCTTACGCAACCAATCAACAAATTATTTGACCATTCACACCTGAAAAAATGCTGATGTTCCTTTCAAATGTCACAAATTAATATGCGATCTTTTCTGCGTATATCTCTTGATAATGTGTCTTGTTCTTGACATTTTCAGTGACGCAAGGTTTCATGTCACTTGAAGAGACCTCAAGTGACGACAACGTTGCCTAACCCCATGCGGCAAGTTCAAGTTTTTCTTTTGCGTTGTTCCTTTCCCTCTTTCTTCTGTGTTTGCATGTGTATGTGCACGTGTGAGTCCGGTGGGGTGTTGTTCAAAATATAAAAAAGCATACTGTACGTATGTACACCCTGTGTTTCGCATTTTTTATCGTTTAAAAATTCGTACAATCGTCGAAAGTCAAGTGCTTTGAACTCTCAAACATACAAATTTCGAAGTCATAACAAAACCATAGAGTACTTTTTGAAAATTCTGTCGTCTTTGCGCACCTGAATCGTAAGGGTCGCCATGTTATGGCCTGCTGGTAAGGTTTGCCATTTTTAAGCCACTTCAGATTTACTCGGTTTTTGCAGACATGAAAAGGAAACGTTGGGAATTTTTCCTGTCTTGTGTTGAGTCAACGAATGGTTTTATTACCGTAGTTTGCAACAATTGAGGCGCTGCAAACAATTGTCATGGCAAAACAATTTAGAAATATACAATAATAAACCTAAGTTATTCAGACCTTTCAGATATTTTTTATGAGAACATGGAAATAATTTGATCCCGGAAAAATGTCGAATTGCACGTTCAATCCCGAATGGCTGGTCGATGCTATTCGCAATGGATTCACACATTACGGACGGCTATGTGGTCGGCATCCGTGGAAATTCGCGTTCGCTTCATTGTGTTCGTTGACAACAATGCTTAAATTCAACAAATTTAGACGATTTTTTCATCCAGTGTCCACATCTTGCAGTTGCTGTGTGTGTGCTGTCAGTCGGCGTAATTCGCATGAGCCGACCCTATCACGCACGCGAGTCGTATACACCACACGGCAGCTGGTCACGCAGGTGATGCCACTAAATAATGACCGAAAATGCTCAAACGTGTCGATGAAATTATAAACGAAGATAAAAATATTCAATTGCAGGGAGTGGGAGACGTATAAAAACTTCTTTCGTTACGGCGAACCGTATTTGTTCCAAGCCGTTATCCTGCCGAATCCGCGTGAAGCCAGGTGACATTGAGCTTTATACATTGATATCTGACGTTGTTAAAATATTGGATAGGATCACACCTGTAATCGTGTTTCCCTTGGTCACGTGACCTTTCGTGTCAGGTTGTTGCAGGATTTACTGATGCCTTTCATCTTGACCAGCGTAAAAGTTTTTTTCCAGACAACTCGAAGTTTTTTTAGACATTCACATTAAATCCCTATTTTCAATGTAAAGCCATGTGACCGACGCAAAACCGTACCAGATTGATCACCATGTTTAATATGGGCACATACATAAGGTGGTCATATTTTCTGCATCTTCAGTCTGTTAGAATCGCACCGAATGGACACAATGGTTCGGTTATCAGATCATTTGATGCACAATTGCTCGATCGACTATGAGGGTGACACGTACACGTTCGACCAGATGTGCGCGCCACATTGCAATCTCAATGCGCCCATGCGGACCTTCAATGTTGGTTTGATTGCTCGATCCCCTCTTCTGGACTGATGACGTCACACTTGGTGATCCTGTCCGGTCCAATCTGATTCTGATTGGAGCTGATGGGACCGATCACCAATTTTTACACGCACCTGAACTGGTGTTTCGAGCTGCCTTGAAGGCGTGTATAATTTTATTGAAAGGCGCTGTCGAGATTTACCCTGTTGGCTGTTTTAGTTTTGACCAGCGTAAAAGCGGATCTCGGACTTTAAGTCAAAGAGTTCCACGCTAGTCCAATCGAAGTTGCCAATGTTATCATAACTCAACACAAAGAAGTCACGTGATCAGGACAGGATCGTCACCAAGTTCCATGCCAATAAATGAACTGTGCGCCTTTTGTCCAGAATACTGAATATTGACGACTTGTGGATTTTGTTCAATCTGCTTCTTTATCGATCAAATTTGATTTCAGAGCACACTCGGTTTGGAGACAAGTCGTCACGCGCGCGGCCACGGTCCGTCCCGATTGATCACTCTCGATTATCCAAGATCAAGCATTCTCTATCGAGATCTATTCATGGGACGACATATGTTTGGTGTCACACGCAATTTGACTGCCTACTACAATAGGTTTGCAACATTGTTTGGGTTGCCTTGTGAATTCAGGGACCACATACGCTCTTGCTTATGTAAACCTTAACCGTATCAAAGTTGGTGATCGAATCGGACTTGCCCTGGTCACTTGACATCTTGTAGTTAGATATTTCGAGGCTGACTCGTGAGTGACACCAATCTTGACCAGTGTAAAAGCTGGTTAAGAAATACATACATTACATACATACTTTTGTGCTGGTCGAACCTATGGTGGCACAAGTAAATCTCCAAATATCCTTGACACAAATGTCAAGTGACCAAGATTGGTCCGATCACCGAAATTCACACCTGACCTTGCTAATTCAGGGACACGGTGACCCCAATCCAGCGTGTGGCCATGGTGATGTTGCACTACAGGGCTGATCGGGCCAACAGCACGCGCGCTGAGATACTGCGCAATTGGGAACGTAATGTGCATCTGTGTATTCGGTTAGGAAGTTGCGTTTCGGTTTTTGTTTTGCTGGGAAAGCTCGACCACAGCATTTGTTGCCCCAAGCAGTGATGTTCCATGCCAGTATAAAACCAGCTCGCAGGTGCTTTTGTGGTCACGTGACCATGTGGTGCCTTCGTACTGGCGATGACCTGGTCTAAATGAGCAACCAAAAAAACGCTTGTATCCTTACGTTATTGCTTGGATGATACTAGACAGGTATTGGATCCTGGATGAAATGTAGACGCCTCGTGTGGGCCTAGGCTTCGGCCGAAACGCAGGCTGTTGCCTATCTGTTGGCTTATCCAAATCCTAGATTTGATAATCTAACCCCAAACCAGTATGCTGTCGACCGTTTATGAGCGAAAAACATCTTCAATTCTGGCGAGAAACACCCGTGTTTTATTTCAGAACTTTCACACTGAACCACAGCGACATCGAGGTGTTCTACTATGGAGACGAGATTATCACGCGCGAATTGTTGAGAAACGGAATGGTCGGGTTTCCGTATTTTGTCGTCGGATTCACCAACATGCTGATATTTGTGATCGTGGTCGTCAGCTTGGGCGCATATTCGAGACACGAAATGAACGTGAAACGCATCGCGTTGGCAATCGGTTGGTTGCGGTAGCACAGTATTCCGTGCGCACGCCATTTATTGTGAAACGTTTGAATGATATTTTTCTTCCTATCACTCCATTCTTAATACTTTATCGTAACCGAAAATGACGGGTCTCGATGATGTCAAGACGGTAGACTGCAACATGATTGTTGTGGAACATCAGCCAACCTGTTTCAGCTGCCGTGATATCCCCATGTTTGGCTGTTGCTGCTGGAATGGGTCTGATGTTCTGGCTGGGCGCACGTTGGAGCGCTGTATTGACCGTCGTGCCTTTCCTTGTCTTGGCTATTGGTTGGTTTTTAGCCGACGCTTTACAAAATGCATAAACTTCGTTATAAGTTTCAAAGCGGTATGAAGTTTTGTAATCGACCGGTCTCATGGTGTTTGCTACCTGATACATATCTTCTGGTACCTATACCTGGTATCACTAGTTTTTCAGAAATTTTCTAACGTTTCTATTGTACAGCGGTGTGCATTTTGACTTGATTTCATAAACGGGTGGCGCACCAGGTCATCGTCGGTGCGATTGCACCAATGTCGGCGTGATCGTGTGTCGCGAAAAAACACACAGTGAGCATCTTTTGTGGGCGTAATTTCGTTATAGTACTGCTTGAGATCTGTTACCATCAAGAACTGACCTGATATTCAGTCAGATGCCAATATGCCACACGCAGGTGTGGACGACGCATTCCTGATGATCCATTCGTGGCAGCGCAACAACAACAAAGAGACCGACCAAGCCGAGAAGTTGGCGATTGCGCTCTGCGATGTCGGACCATCCATTACGATCACGTCGCTCACAAATGCACTCGCGTTTGGAATCGGTAAACTCATGCCCCTGGCTTTCATGATTTGCCGTACAATGCAACATAACCTGCGGGTTTGGTAATTAGAACGGTGCAATCCGGTCTTCGCTTGATCACGTGACTTCTTGCACCGAGAACAATTCGAGGTGCACTGATGCCGCACTGATTAGCCTATGTAACAGTTCATTCAATCCTATAGGATCACCAAGTTTGATATCAGCCAGCAATTATCCACCCCACCGTCCACAAACATAGCATGAGTAATCTTTCACCCACTTACAGGCATGTTCACTCCAACACCCGAGATACAACTGTTCTGCCAAGCAACAGCCATATCGATCACGGCCGATTTCGTGCTTCAATTGACCCTGTTCGCCCCAATCATGGTAGTGACGTCATCCAACCACATTGAAACATCAGTTGTGGTCACTCGTGTGTCCAGCCCGGTCGATTCGGACCACAGCAGCAAACATCATTTGCGTGAAACATCACCCACATCAAGCACAACCGGGACTGACTCGGTCTCAGATAGGGACTCCATTCCTCCCACGATCGGCTGTAGACTAAAATTGCCCAGCTATCGAACGATTTTGTGGCATTATTGTCGACTGCTGGACACTACTTGGGTCAAACTGAGTATTGCGATTGTGTTTGTGGCGTATTTGGCCGTCGCTGCTGTTGGCGTGAAGAATCTCAAGCCGCAAATTGGACCCGAGAAATTGTTCTTGCCGGATTCGGATATTTTAAAGGTACGATAGCTTAATTTTAAAATTTTGTGATCGGAACCACAAGAAACCAGGAGAATGCCAATTGCAGATAGCGGATCTGCGTGAAAAGTACCAGTGGGGCGAATTCTACCAAGTTCTGGTAATAGTCAATAAGGCGTTTCAACCCGATGATCACGCCAAAATGGCCAAGTTTCACACAATGTTGGATGAGTTCGAAGCCCTGCCGCTGTCCAGGGGTAAGATTTCGCAGTTTATTGCATAGAAATGGACATGATGTACACAATTTACGGCCCGTTTTCAGGCAAGAATTTCACGGAAGTTTGGTTACGAGACTATCAGTCGTATCTGACTGTGCAAGAGACGGAGGATTTTCTGCCGTTCGACCTCGTTGGAATCGGTGGAAAGAGAGTGTTCGACCCGATTCAGGAATTCTTCAATTTGGCCGAATACGCAATCTGGAAAACGACGGTCAATTATCACGAGGACAGGTCAGCGCATGTCCAGCTGAAAAATTTAGTTTTGTTCTGAATTTTGCCACCACACGGATTTCGTACGTGTTTGCACGTGCGTGCACGGCGCAGCAATTGATGTCATTTATGAAACCAATTAGATCTGCTATTGAATATCACCTGTCTTTGGAGTCACGTGGCTGTCTGGTGCATTCACACTGAAGATACTCTGATGCACAGCCCGGCACCTGCACTGAAAACAAACCAACTACAACGCTCACACTGCTGCCCCAATTGTGGGCTTCCATCTTTGTAAACAAATGAAAAACAAAATAACCAAGTCACAAACGGTAAGGAATTGGTTCTCATTCCAGCAATGGCACCAATTGGGTGGACTCCTTCGCGTTCTCTGTCGTCTATCGCAACGTGTCCGAATTCGATAACCGAATGCAGTTGATTCTATCGTTGAGGTCCATCTGCGCAAAATATGAAGACGAATTTGATGTGTCAATATTTGAGCCCGATGCGTATTTGGTCGATCAGATACTTGGCAGCGAAACTGTCACCATTCAGGTACTGCACCAACAAAAACTTGCGTTTGCATATTTTTTCCCATGAACCATCGCTTTGTATTCCAGACAGTGCTGATCACTCTATGCTGCATGGCTGTTGTGTGCGTGTTGTTCATACCAAACGTGGCCAGTGTGATGTGTGCCACTGTTGCCATTGCGTCAATTTGTCTCGGTGAGACATTGTTTCGCTTTCGGAAAAGTGTTTCTCGCATTTTGTTGAATGCAAGTCATCATCAAACCAGGTGTGCACGGCTATCTAAGTTGGTGGAATGTCGACCTGGACCCAATTAGTATGGCAACCATTCTAATGGCGATAGGATTCAGTGTCGATTACACGGCCCACATCAGTTATCACTATTTCAAGATTGGTACGTTGATGTTTCATTCACGGTAAACAAATTGACATCAGTAAACAATTCAGAAGCATTTAGGCAGTGATCCCGAATTAAAGTCCGCCACTCCGGTGAATCGGTTATTTCACACGTTCATGGCAGTCAGTTGGCCAACGATACAAGCCGGACTGAGCACAGGTTTCGAACATTAACTAGCCTTACAGCGAGTGCTAAATATTGCTCTCGTTCAAAAATGAGAAAAAAGATTTAAATTAAAATTCCAGTGATCACGGTCACAGCACTGGCACTAGCACCGAACTACATGTCGCAAGTGTTCGTCAAGACCGTATTCCTAGTGGTCACACTAGGCATGCTGCATGGAATACTCATCATTCCACTAGCACTGATCAGTTTGCCGAGGTGTGGCCAGGACAAGTCGCAAGTGCAAGACTCGTCAAATGCAAATGACAATCAGTTGGTCAGGGTGTATTCCGTGAAGAACGTCTTCACGACAAGGACACGATCGTTAGACATTACAATGCCGCCAACCAATCACCAAAGGGAGCCTCAGATGGGAAAAAGTGATTCACATACCAAGATTCCAACAAATTTCACAGAGCCTGTGGTTTTACGTTTGTAATCCATCTTTTTCTTTTGTGATCAAGTACAAGCTTATGCATGAAATGTGGAGCTTCCAATATTTTCTTTGCTCACGTGAAAACGAGTAAAATTTTCCCTTACTTGTAGCGTGTCCCAAAAGAAAGAGAGGTTTGTCACTTTATTCGATGTTGTTCACAACACAAAGTACATAGGTAGCGATCAAACAACCTTAAAGTGTGGCGGTAAATCATTATAAGTTACAGTAACTGCGTATGCAAAATAGTATCCGGTCAAAAATCCGCCAAAACTCAACGGAAAGGCAAATCTAGACAACCAGTCCACCCTATCGCTCGCAGTCTGATAGTCTCTTTGCAGTGAAGCGTAATGCTTGCGTAATTCCTGGGTGACCGTATACTTTGGCTTCGGCTGGTTCTCGCCCGATGACTCTGTTGCATTCTGTCCAGTGCGTTCAACATTTTCCGACGTCACCATCATGGCAGCGGCCATTGACTTGCGAAGTCCTTCATACGCGTCAAGCACTTCCGGTCGTCCCCCGGTCAGTCGTAGGAAACAGGTGAGCAGTCGGGAACTGTCGATTATCTTGATTGGTGGTGATGCCATGCCGCGAGCGATCTGGCCAAAACTGAAAACTACCAGTCATATTCTTAAATCCATCTAGGATCATGCGGGCCACTATGACTAACCGGAATGCCTTCTGAGCCAAACTATTGACCAACGCGAACTCAATGAGACCAGCGAAGACGAACACTTGGCACGTAAAGAACCACAAGTCAACCGCCTTGATGTACGAAACTGGCGGTAGCACGTTGCGAACGCCGGCCAGCTGCAGAACGCATTAGCAATTATATGAATTTTTATCATCGAGATTCAAATTCTTAGGCCCTATTGTTAACCTGAGTGGTCAAGGTGAGCAGTGTTGTGAACGAGAGTGTGATTCGCGCAGGCACAGCGGAGGAATCGATCCAGAAGGACACCCAGGATATGACCACCATTAGACCCGGTGGCACGTACGTTTGTATCAGATGGTACATCAACGAACGTTTCAGATAGATTACTCCGACCAGACACGAGAAGTTGCCTATAAGGGAACACGGACCATCGCGAGCATTTGACCATTCACTTAGGTCACGTGACCAAAACACAAGGCCGAATCGGACACGGACATCAAGTTTGATGCAGGTAATGTTTCGCATGTGTGTCGTCATACCTCGTTGGGACCCGTAGGTTGTACTTCCATATTCGTATTCCTGTGTGCACTCAGCCGTCTCCATTTTATCTATGTAATATTGCGAAATTTGAATTGCCGGATTGCGCTGCACTCGCCTGGCCTTGTCAGGGAACCAACGCAGCACCACCTGTTCGCTCGTGAAGCGATCTGAATTGCCCTAGTTTTAAAAGGTTTCGAAATTTTCATGTTTCAGTGAATTCGAAATGTATCAGCACTAACACAATCCCATTTGAATACGGCACCATTGTCCGTCGTGAGGGTATTCGATCAACACCATGTGACACGACAACGTCAGATAGACCCTGCGGATAAAAGTGTCATTCAAAGTTTGGCGTGTGCCATTGAGATCATTCGCACTGACGATGACTTGGCGCACCGCTGGTCTGTGAAAACAGATCAAAGGTGCGCTCTACAACCCATTAGGTAATCGAAAAACTTTCTATCTGCACCTGGTGCTGTACGAAATGGTGCCGTTCGGGTAGACGAACAGCGCAAAGTTCGGTCTGGTCACGGATTGGAATTTTGCATCGACCGCATTCGAGAAGTACACATCGGGCATCCATTGTGAGTTGCGATCGTCGATTTGTCTTTCATCTCGTTCCCGATGTGACAGACGCGAGTCGTGCCACGACAGCCGGAGGTACATGTCGACCGTGTAGGACTGCACAGCAGGGTCGTTTGGTTGTAGAAACAGGTTACGAAACTGTGGCCCAATCGAGTTTGAATGCAACCACTATGATTACGACTGTGACCGAATTCACAATACATGGGCGATTGCGCGTCAACCTGGCTATGCTTCAACACTATAATGGTGACGCGCAAACGGGCCTACATTGCGAAGCCCGGCGCTGCTTGGATAACGGCAAGATAACGTCGTCTTTATGCGCACCGTTATCTTGCGAGCCCTTGATTTCGATCAGCTTGCAGCAAGCGAACAACCTTTACCAGGGTCGAAATCCGTTCAACAATAATATATCTGAACCGCAAAGTACTTCAGATGAGCATTACTTTTAGTCCAGCCATAATAGTAATGGTTGTTCTTCGTCTTTCAATAAGTTGGTACACACGCCCATAACTTTGCAATCGTATCTAACCATGGTCGACTCCTGGAAGTTTGCAATGCTCTCCATGTAGAATCCGCAGTAGATCACCACGGGGCCGGTGCCTACAAGAAAGTCGGAGGATATTTCAGGTGATTTAAATAACAAGTCAGCTAGTAGCAGGATTGGCGCATCCTCACAGTCGAGTCGAGGGACATTGTCAGTTTAGTGTCATACCCATGCTTGGTGACAAATATCACAACGCCAACTCAGAAATGAAAAATATTTTAATAAAACTAATTTGGACGTAAACTTCTAACCGTTCACTGCGGTGGGTGGGGGTACGGCCACCCCACGGCCTTGTGCCGACACACTTTCAAACAAAATTGGAAGCAGGATCAAAACATTCATGTTGCCAATAAAGGTCGCTCGCATTGTACCTAACCTAAAGCCACAAACATACCACAGTTTCAGAAATTGTGTGAAAAATACTACTATGCAAAATTTTGTGGTTTCGACACCAAAGGTGTAACTGTGCATTGACCTTGATGCCATAGGGTACGATTTGGTGTCTTTATTCTTCCTTCGCGACGAAAAAACACGAAAGATACAAAAACAGGTTTCTGGTGCGATACTTTGTAAAATGTCTTTCAGTCAATAAGAAGTGTTTCCCTCAATTCAAATTTTAATGGATTACTTTTCTAAGCCGCATATTGAGTTTTTGTAGCCACAGGAAACCGGATCTCCTGGGGAGGGTGAGCTGCTGAACGCTTTAGCTTGTAGAACCTCTTGACACTGGGACCTTGCTTTTTATGCTAAAACTGATCATGAAGTTTACGCCACATAAATCAAAGACAATAAGTTCGCAATACAAAGTAAGATTAAAAGAGCAAATGCAAATGAGTCAAGAAGCACTAACTAAAGTGTAGCCGCAGAAGCGCAATGGGGATCTTGCTAAACAGTCTTCCATCAACCATTATTCCATTTCAGTTTTCACTTTCTTTACCTATACAGCAATTAAATTCTTCCACTGATCTCAGCATCCTTCTTCATGACCCAACATAGGAACAACCAACATAGGATCACTACATTGCTGCTGTTGTTTTTCGCTGGTGCAGCACTTGGTGCAGAAAAGGAAAACAAAAATGGTGAAAATACCACATTTAAATTTTAAACCGTGTTAAATTTTTGCAAATTTTGATCAATTTCCAGATTGCGGCGTACCAGCAGTTGAGCCGAAACAATCACAACAGCAGCTGAGCAGTAAAGCAGAGACTTTGATATTTTGTGAGTTAATCTCTTTTTTCAATCGATTTTATTTCATCTAAAGTTCAATATGTCAACTTTCCACGTTTGCTTGCGCACGCAGTTTATCCGAAACCCAAAACTGTCTCGTGGGGCACGTTGCGCGTGGCGGGGTGCGTTGCACCGATGATGATTTGTTGCACCGCCCGTCTGTGAAAACAAGCCGGCAAACAAAAAGCCCATCGTGTTTTATATCTTTTCATTGTTTCGCAGATGGTATCGAAGCAGTCCCATACAGCCTACCATGGACGGTGTACATTTTCTCAGCGAACAACGACAACAGCGGACGGGGTAAGATGTGTGGCGGATCGATAATCGGGCCGAACCATGTTCTGACAGCTGCGCATTGCATGCACGGCCGGGAGCGAACTCGGATGCAGGCATGATTTTGTTACCATTTCAGGTGCCCCTGCACACAAAATTTTCACATTTTTCATAAATCGAAATTCTGTGTGCGACTTGCACATAATAAAAATAAAAACAATGGATGCAGGTCTACGTGGGAGTGCATAATTTGCACACTGCGCCGAGCAGGATTCATACACCGACAAGCATAGAGATTTATCCCGGATTCAACAAAAAGACCACCACTAATGATGTCGCTCGTTCGTTTCATTATTTGTTTTTCTTTTGAAACTTTAAAAGTCTCGTACTACACATAGTTCTCCACACATCAGACCATCTCCCGCCAAAATGTATGACGTCACAGAAAAATGTTTTTTGCAGTACTTACCTTCGACGCCAATCTTCTCGACAACAATAAAAATGACCAAACCAAGAGCATTACGAGAGTCTGTCTGCCCGAAAGGGATGTGCAACCCGGAACGAAGTGTATCATTGCTGGCTGGGGCAGGACAGAGGAGAGGGACGAATTTGGAAGTCAGTCTTATCAGTGTTCTTCAAAACGTACGGTGAAACATCAGCATGTCAGTCTATTTGCCTGAACACAAAAGGCAAACTCAGCTTTGGTCACAAGCTGTGATGTTTTACATAGCATGGAACCCGTACGTGTTTTTCGTGTCGCCCATCTGGCTCATTCGTACTGACGATGACCTGGTGCACCGTCACAATCCACATTGCCAAACGCTGGTGAAACATTAGCCAGCCGGTCTACATTTTCTTCAGAAAGCAAACAATCTGACGTACTCCGCCAGACCGATGTAGTAATCGGCAATACAAACGACTGTTCCAAATCGGGCGTGCACTTTGATGGCAAACGCATGTTGTGCGGCGTTGGGGTGGGCGCATCCGAAATATGCATGGTAAAAGTTATTTCCTGTATATTTTTTTAATTTCCAGGTAACAGCCAGCCTCATACTTGGTGATCAGACCATCCCGGACCTGATTTGGGTCCCTCCCGTGCCCTTTTTCAATTTCGAAGCCATTTCGATTTTTATTGACATCGACCTTCGCGAAAGTATGGTTTCCAGGCATTACCGTCTTTACGTTAGTCAAAGTTGCATTCTTCAGTAAGCCTCAAAGTAGTCGCGATAAAAGTCACGTGATCAAGACGGGATAGGCACCAAGTTTGATGCTCACCATAATTATGCATTATGTGAGCTAATTTTCCAAAATTTCCTCAACCCTCTTTCCCAGGGGGACTCCGGCGGCCCGTTGGTGTGTCTGGACTCGTCACAGAATCGCTTCGAAGTGCAGGGTGTGGTGTCGTACACGTGGATGCGCAGTGGCGGTGAGGACAAAGGCGATTGTGTATTGTACCCTGCCAGCTACGCTCGAGTGAACTACTACAAAAAATGGATTAAGATGAGAATGCAATGTGATCGAACCAATAACTACACCGAATGTCAGAAATACGAACCCGAACCACTACCTGATAACTGCCGAACTATGATTGCGAGCAGGTGGATTTTGATCGTGACCTCAATTGTTGTGATCAATTTATTTAGCGACAAACCGAGCTGACCAATATCAAAAATATTGACCACACTAAATGATATTCATGAGGCTATATTGATTTATTCCAATATTGACATCAAAACAAAAGTGCAACCAAACCATTGATTAAAAATAAAATTCGACATATCAGATCATGTAGTGTTCAGATTCGTCTAATGAGTAAACGTAAGGAAATCGAGGATGGGATAAGAACGATCACAGTAAAAGATTTTTGAAAACAACGTTTTTATCCTATGGGTGAACAGCACGCGAAAGCGAACTTGTTGGAGATCTTAACCTGAAGTCCGCTTCGACAAACAATGCGAAAAAAACGCAGTCCTAGGTCCTAACTAGTTACCGGCGGGTATTGAATGTGTTCCTGCTTGATAGCCCATTGTTGTCGCAACATAAAGTTGAAGTAGTAAATGGCGACAAACACGCCGAAACAGGCCGGGAACATGAACCTGGATACGATGTCGATTCTATCACTCAATGATTGGTAGTCACGTGCCAAGGAAGCGTAGTGCTTGCGTAGTTCGATACTCACTTCGAACTGGCCCGAACCAGGCAACGGTGTGGCGCGCTCTGAAGAGAAAATTCTTTTATGAAAGAAAAGAGAGAAACGATACCATTGTACTTGGTGATAGGTCTCACACGGACCGGTCTTGCTTTGGTCACGCGACATTTTCTGGTAAGGATATTTAGAGACTTACTGATAGCACTAATTTCGAAAAGCGTAGCGTAGCTTCAAACTGTTATATGCTAGTCACCAATGTCACCCTCACGCACCCTATCAGTCAATACCGGCCCGAGCCTATTACCAAGTTCGATACCGAGCCGCTGAAAATTTTACAAAACTAAAGTAAGAGAAACTTCCACACACGAAAATAAAGAAAAAATGATAGCAACCTCTAGCAGCATCTTCGTCTTCATCCTCATTCCCCCAATCAGTGTCTGACTGTATCAGTGTGATCGGGTCAATTACACTGGTTGACGTTGTGAGACGAGGATCGACATTTGAAACATCAGCTAGGGATCGACGGTTACGCAGTTCGGTTGATGTCGGTTTAGCTGAATATGGTTTGTCTCATAGTGAATTGTGCAGCAATGTGTTTTTAGTTGTTCGTTGTTTTCGACCTGTTTTGTGTTAGGGCCTAACTATACTTCTCTCAGAGAACAAAGAACAAAATTCTCGAGCGCTGATTGGTCCACGTATGTTCAACAGCCAATCAGCGCGCGATAATTTGTTGCTTGTTCTCTGAGAGAACGAAGTATAGTTAGGTCTTTACAGACAGAGCCGGTTAGCATGCGCAGAACGTCGCTCAATTTTCTTGCGTGAAATCATTCCGCCCCACAACACAGCTCACATACCCGATGGCTCATCTTCAGCCTTATTGTTGCTTTCATCGGTGGTGTTCTCTGTTGAAACATCATCTTTTTTAATAACGTCGCCGTTATGATCCGGGTCGGTCTCCGTTGTGTGACCGGTCCTAAAATATACGAGTCACATTTGGATTTTCATGTTTATCCCAAAAGCTCTGAGGTGAAAACCAAGTCAAGCGTTTAAAAGCAGTGAAACATCAGCCAGCGCACCCAGGCATGTGCATGTTGTGCGCAGCGGTATGTATGGTTTGCTGCAGATTGGCCATCGCACGGTGTAGGTCAGCCGTCATCGTTTGCAGATTTTGCATGGTCGCTTTCTGACAAGAATGTAAACTGGGGGTTTTGTACGAAAGGCGTGCAGAGCACACTGTTGTAGTGATGCTTTAGTGTACCTCATTAGACAATAAAAGAATACTTTCGACTTTTTTGTGTGTCACCCTAAAATCGCCATGACAACTGGAATATCAACCGTCCAGGACCACCTACCGTAATATTAGCGGACACATTGTGCATTTTGGTATTCATTTTGTTTTGCACATCATCAAAAATGTCGAGCACTTTCATTCTGCCACCAGTCAGTCGCACCATGCACGACATCACCGCACTTGGTTCCAACTTAGTCTTTGGGGGCGGTGCGTGGCCCAGGGAAATGTTGTTCATTCTGAAATTACTGTGCTTGTACATACGTTACCGTTATATATCTGCTTCATCAAAATATAGCATTACCAAGTTTGTCCAAACTAATGCTTGATATCAAACTTGGTGTTGGTGGATCGGTAAGGTGAGTTTCTTTGCGTTGAACGATAAATAAATTTTGACCAGCTAAAAACCTATTTATAAGCTGTATGGTAACAATTCTAAATTTCCAACATCAGGAATCCTCGAAATAAAATACATACGTATCCCGTCACAATAGCATAAGACGGATCCGTCACGATTCACAAGATTGATGCTGGTCAATCTTTCAAACGCAATCGCTCCAACCTTGTGGCCATTTGTGCCAGGCTGTTCACCCATGCGAATTCGAGCAGCCCGAATATAATGAACATGTAGCACACAAAGTACCAGTAGTTGATCGCTTTCACGTCGGACACCGGTGGCAGCGATGCTTGCACACCCGACAGCTGTGTGAAAAGGCACCGGTCATGATCAAGATCATGTCCAGCCTTGACAGCGTCATTGTATAAAATACGGCGTTTAGGTTTGAGAGAGATCATTGGCCTTTATCAGGCATAAAAACAGCTCGAGTGTCTTGTTGGGTTATTTTTCATTCGCGCTGTGGAAAAGGTAGAGGGGGACTGGATGCCCGATGCCGGGGACAGAATGTCCATAATCTGCGATACCTGGTCAACCCTGAGTCACCAAGGCCAACCTGAGTAGTCAAGGTGAGCAGTGTTGTGAATGAGAGTGTGATTCGCGCAGGCACAGCGGAGGAATCGATCCAAAAGGACACCCACGATATGACCACCATCATTGATGTCGGCATGTACGTGTTGAGTAGGTGGTAGTTGACTTGACGAGCCAGAAACATGTAGCCGATCAGACACGAGAAATTGTCTGTGAAATTGGAATGTTGTGAGAATACTGTATTCGATGTTGTGAGCATGCATCGAACTTGGTGATCGGACCGGATCGCATTTGCCTCGCTCACGTGACCTGTTTTACATTGTGGGATCTCAATTACCGCAATCTCAATTGAACGTTGGTTTGCAGATCTTCATATAACCTGAAGATACCTAGTGTCCCCCAATTTCGAACGTTCCTGGTCAGGTCTAATGATGAAAAAACATAAACGATGTTCCCCTCACTTCGTTCAAATCCGAATTCAGTCAGCGGGAAGTTGTACTCGCCCGTGCAGTCGCCGGTACCCAAATGGTCAATATGGTATTCGGGCACTTGCACCCTCTTGCCGAGAATGATCCGACGCTCCTGTTCCGGGAACCACCACAGCCGCAAAATGTTCGTGTTGTAACGGTCTGCAATTGAGGGGGGTGCGGCGTCTGTAAATCTGTGGTCAACCAATGCCATCGAACTCAACCTTGGTCAACGGATCGGATCACGTCTGTCAGGGAGACCTGTTATATTTTTTAAACTTAGGATATTTCGAATATCGTTCATACCACTATTATATAGCGACCAGGAAAGTGTTGCTAACGTACAGAAACAACTTTACTTTGGTCGGAAGTCGTGGCATCAGTAAATTTTGCAATATTAAGAAACGTCACGTAGCCTGATACGATCCGATGACGAGTTTTGTTATTACAAGGTGAGAGCACTCACAAGTTGACAATCGTATTTCGCATATTTGCTGGTCGTGTGGATAATACTGCAGCACGAGCGGACAGGACAGTCTAAGAAAGACCCTCGTGTTGTACGATACGGTACCGTTTTGGTAAATTATAATGTTGAAGTTGGGCTCAGTGATGTTCAGATACTGAGCTGTCAACGAATTCACAAAATAAATGTCCGGAGACCAGTACGCGGTCCGTGAGCGCGTGATACGCGGCTCGGCACTGTTGTGGGTGAGACGCGGGTCGGACCACGTCTGGCGCAACACCAGGTCCAACGCGTACGACTGAATAAAGTTGTGCTTACATTTTATCAAATTAAAATGTTTGTCCAAATGAAACCTGACCATTGTTGGTTCGTGGAAATCGGTGACACTCTCAACAAGCAGACCAACTCGCACGTCCACCGGGCCAAGGTCTGAGATTTTTTAAATTTCTTTTGTTGAAGAGAGACTTAGCTACAGACACAAGCTTGAGATGAAGTAATCAGAAAATCTGGGAATAAATGAAATTTTAAAGAGAGCTGTGTGCCCACGCTATTAGGCACCTGCAGCTGCTGGTACATCGCTGGCAAGCTTGTCGTTTTGACAGACTGTTTGAACTCTGAAAGGTGTGAATGTTCTGTATCATGAAACGTTAAAAAATAAGCAGTGGAATGTGCATAACGTGCCACAAGTATTACTAAAAAATAGCGGAACTCACATTGAACTTGTCAAAGTGATCGCCAAAAGCGCAATTGCCATGCCTTCCGCGATATATCGAATGGGCTGGTGTTGCGGTCGATGTTTTGCTGATGTTAAGCTGCTGACAGGGACAACACACAAAACAAGCTTTTGTGGTTTAGTGTCATTTGCTGACAATGCATCTTTCGTGGCACTTGACATTCTCACATTTGCACTTCAACCGCAAGTTCAAGGTAACGTGCTGTCCTCAATACTGAGCACTTGAAGATGGGAACACAATAGCCGCAATTGCCTGGAAACGGGATCGGATTTGAAATGTTAATAGAAAAACTTGGTCGTTTCTATCAAATAAATATCGCAAAAATGAAAAATTTTCCAAACAAGCGCTGCTTTTTTGACAACAATATATTTGATTGATTTCACTTGTGCTCAAAAAACATAAAAAATAAGATGACCAGAGCTCCGATGTTATCGGGGCATGCGCGACAGCGGTGATGTTTCTACTCGCCTTTTGTTCTTGTACCTGTACGTTGTACGTAATCACTGATATCTTAACCATCTTGCATAGGTGTTTTACATGCGACAACCACGATACCGAGAACCATATCCTGACTCTTGCCGTGCGACAACAGGCATTTTCCTTCTTGTATGTAGCTTTATTCGTTTCGTAATTGTAAAAACTGAACTAAAAATCATATTTAGATTTTTTGGAAACCTTCATATCAGCAAATTTTACTCTTTTTTAACTTCGTGCTTTCTGATGATGTCAATTATCGGCCTGTAAATCAATCGCGCTGCGTCCAAGCTCAGTATGAAGTCGAAGTGGTTAAAGTGGGGTAATGTGAACACTCGCGAAACATTTGTCAATTTATGATGCAACGAGATTGTGTCGTTCACATTGGTTGTACCGTCGATGAACAGGTACGTCGGTGTGGTAATGGCGGACAGATTGTACTCGGATGGACTGGCCTGTTTGATTTATTCACTCATTTGTCGATTGACTGAATCATTGAATGACGTTTGAAGACCAACCTGTCCATACTTGACCAGATTTTTCTCTCGTCCATGGTCAAATTTTTGAAATTTTCTTAATTCAATGTTTTGACCAATTTGGAGTAAATTTCTTGCCGAGGTGCTGTCAGTAAGCTGTGTGAGATAGGAAGACAGACGAGTCTGAAAGTCAAAAGAAGGCTTATTTCTGGACTTGATATGTAGCTAAACTTTCCGGGAATGACCTGATTTATCTCCTTCCGTCCTTTCAATTGATCCCGGTTGTATTTCGTCACCAACGGCTTTGCATATTTGTGGTACCAGATATCGTTTGAGCCGATTTCGTGTGGATTTATTCCACTCAACAATTTCTGCGTAAATAATCCATCATTGAAAACCGCTATTGTTACATGCTAATAATTTTTGGTGAATGTTACTGATCATTACATACACAAATTCAGTTGTGGCGAAATACTCGATGGTGTTCACAAACCTGAATTTGCGAAACGTAAGCCTTTCCTAGGAGCACAGTATCGGTGTTTCGTTGTTCGTGAGCCAGCAGCGCAACGTAGTTTGAACCGAGCGCGAAGAAAGCTTTGATCTGAATTGAAAGTCCACAAATATTTTGAGTGAGCACCATTCATGGAGGCACCAAAGACATACATCCACATACTGTACATGCCTTTTTGGCAACAAATCCATCATCGGAAGATGCTCTAGCGAACATAATAGTGGCTCCATGTGAATACCCGACGTAGTACAATGACGATCGGCTCGTTTCGTTGAGAACGTAGTCCACCATTGCTGGCAGGTCGAACTCAGCCATTTCATCAAAACTGCAATAGTCAATGGTTGTCAGTTTTGCCCAATGATACTCTGTTTGATTAGGTGCACCTAAATCTCCAATATTGGCTTCCATTAGTGTCGAATGTTTCGTGCGCCTTGCTGTAACTGTTGCCGCGCACGTTGCCCAGCCAGACATCGAAATTGGCATCGGCAAACATAAACCCTGCAAATAATGAATAAATGGCAGGGGACTGCATTGATTGATAATGGTAACGAGTAAGCAAACAGAACCTCTTTATGTATTCGCCCTGTTTTCATAGATTGGGGACGGTGTACCAGGACATCATCAGGGCGAATGCACCACAAAAAGGCTTGAGCAAATCTTACTCTCGTGAAACAAACCAGCGGACTGATCCGGCAGGTTCAGCAGCCAAGTGGCACTATTGGCAAACAGGCCATGCATCAACAACACCACAGGTTTGACCACTCTGTCATCGCTTTGTGTGTGCGTGCCAGCAGGGATACGATGCATTTGCAGCACATAACCGTCTGTGGTCGTCACATTGTGCACCTCGACTGGGTAGCACCAATGCGAGATTAGGGATGGCTGGAAAAATGGTTGATGATTGGATGAATTTACGAAGCTGTGATATTTATGATTTGTTTCCGATATACTTGTTCAGTTTTCTTGGTTTCGGGCTGTTTTCACAGTCCATCATTGTCAGTGTACCAGCTGGTCATGTTGCCCCAAAACCACACACCGGACCTGGTGTCTGGTAGCCAATTGGCTAAACATAATCAAACACGTGACCAACCGCATCCATCTCAGCTTCGTTCCCCACATCGGTAGCTGCTGATGTTTCATTCTTCAAATGACAGGCGTTGGCGGTTGTGATCGTGAACATGAGGACAAACACGACTTTGGCGTCAAACATTTTCAGTCATGGAAAGTGGCTTGCAAAGTGAACTGTGAAAATTAATTAATCGGGAATCACATGTGTTCAACGCAACTGAGGTGCACTGCTGCATTCGCATTTTTATTACGAGCGTGGTTTCAATCAAATAATCAACCCGTAAAACGTGCGCGATGTATCGATTTTTGCAAATCGCAGGTTGATTGACACAATGTGAAAGTTGGTGCTATCCAATAAGGAGTGTTAACCACCCAACAATTGGCTTCCGTCGTCGTTATGTCATGGACGGCTAAAGACAAATCTGTGCAAAACTCAACACACCGTAGTTACGATTGTAAAATGTGAGAAATTATGCATTATTCTATGTACATACATGAGTTACGGATGATACGGAAAAGCAAATCGGTGAAGCAAACAACCAAAATGAACTGGATAAAGCAAAAATGCGTCGGGATCAAACATAATAGTTCACACATGATCAAATACTTCTCACAGAACAGTTCTATCGTTAATTACACGGCCAGCACCCCGATTTCACCTCCTTTGATCAAATGATAGTTGCGCTCTTCGGTCCACGTTTGAGATTCAAAGTCGAATTTTTCAATTGTGCGTAGCGGCACTCCCATATGGTCGAAACCACCTGAACGGTGTTTTCACTTTGTATAGCGGTGAAAAATGCAAATATAGTCTACCTTCTAAATAGGTTAACATTGTGAACGATATTCTAGTCGCCGATCAGCCGAAAAGGTCCTGATTAGATACCACTCTACTGCAAAGTGAAGATTCTTTCCAGTGACCGAAGATACTGGGTCCCCCGATCATGTCGTTATGACGAAAGTAGACTGTAATGACATCCAGACAATAGTGGGCCCAACTTCTTACGTTCCCAGACTAAAGAGTGACCCGAAAACTCCTCCCCTCGACACAACCAACCGAACACGAACAAACACGAGTTGTAATGGCAGACCGGTGCTTCAGCACGCGCGATACGCAGCTTTGGCATGGTTGTGAGCTGATTGGTTATCAGGTCGAATTCGAACACGTCATTGGTCACTTCGGTTGGTGTGTGATTCACGAAACCCCCAACAAGATAGACCTGAAGATTGCACAGGTCGATATCAAACCTGGTCTGAATTGGTCACATGACTTTACGTATTAATTATGCTATTTCGAGATCTGCTTTGTGCCACTAATGTCAATCTGTGTTAAACTTGTGTTTGGAATTTCGATCCGGTCTGATCCAACCACAAGGGTCTGCATGTAATTACATTATATTGCCTGATTTTGAAACACCATCATCTACAAAAATGAAGGTTCTACCTTTGAGCCCACCAGCACCGACGTTAGTCCATTTGTGGGACGGGGCAATTCAGTATCGAGTTTTGTCCAAGTGTTGGAAGTGAAATCATAGGCGGTAATTTTGGATTGGAATATTGGTCCGGCTGGAAAGGTGAAACATGTGATGTTTCAAAATTAAACTGAATCTGTATTATGCAGTGTTTTCGGTTGCCCGTTTCCACTAGTTTTCACGGAAGGGCGGTGCACCGCAGCTGATCCTCAGTGCGCCATTTGAAATCAGTCGAAAACATAGCAAATGC
Organism: Rhynchonema sp. JSB1_4; assembly: GCA_030248065.1. NCBI lineage: Eukaryota > Metazoa > Nematoda > Chromadorea > Monhysterida > Xyalidae > Rhynchonema > Rhynchonema sp. JSB1_4. The sequence goes on along the minus strand of JASAMV010007888.1, from coordinate 4,147 downwards.
ACCCAAAAACCAACACATCAGTCCACCGAATCGGTACAACAATCCATTGTACACAATCGAGGCCGATGCGACTTGAGTCATGTGCTTCGGTATCGTGCCCTTATTCTCCCATTGTCCTTCGGGCAGGCCATCCCTGTTGATTCGAAGCATTTCGATTGATGAGATCACACCGCGACGGTTGCTAGGCAAACCTGCAGGGGACATAAGACTTTGAGTCACCCTGAATCATAAAGTGCACAATAGGCTGAATTCCTGAAGTCGCAATTGCAGCTGAATTGTACAACGCCTTTTGGTTTTGCTGCCTTCACATACTGTACAACACCGAATGTACACCATGCCCTCTGTGTGAATTCAAGCCACCAAGCTGATTTTGTTCACCTGGAACATCACTGTTTGTGCTGAAGTTAAAAATCGCTAACTGGACAACACTTGAGACACCGGAACCTGCTTCGGGAATTCAGATCATCGTATCCCACTTACCCCCAAATACCCACAAACTGCCGCTGCAATCATCATCGACTTTCGTGTCATCCTTCACATACACGAAACTGTTCGACATTTCACGTGCCTCTCTCAATGCTGGTGTGCTGCCCCACATTGTGCCCGACTGACGGTCGAAAATTGCCAACTCATGGGTCAACATGTTTTCGTAACCTGAACTTGCAAGGCAAATGCGAAGCTTGAGTGGGGGTTCGAGTTTCTGTTTGGTCGTGTCATCTTGGCTTTGGTCTTGTGTTTGAAATATTTCTAAATTTTTGTGACAGAACTAATCAAGCCAGATCAATGTTAAGAAAACCGATCAGCAAGCTTGATATCCACCTAGTATGTAATGCACTGTTTTCGCCATCTCAACCGAATTCCCAATACTGTGCCTACCGTATGCCATATAGACGTATCGTCCATTGGTTGTAATCGGTTTCGCGAAATGCCGTTCGAATCGGCCACAAACGTGTTCGTAAATAGCGTGACACGGCGATTCGGTCGGAACGATAGTTCGCTCACCGATGGTTCGAATGTTTGAATACCGGCTGCAAATTACCATGCGTGTCATCTTCAACACTGAAGCCCTCCGTAAGGTGACGAACATTTTCCAACGACATATGTTTTGGTCCCAAACCTGTCATTAAGCTTCGGGAATAGTATACTTATGGTAATGGGTTTGTGGTAACTGAAAATGCCGAGCACTATAACGAGAATGAACAACTCGCATCAAACTTAGTGATCGACAGTCCTGTTTTCGATCAGCGAAAAGTGTTACCACGCAGCTACACCTACAACATCCAGCTTTGCGCTGGTCGACACCGATCGAACATGAACGCAGCGCCCGGGAAGCCGCGGGGGGGGGGGGGGGGGGGGGGGGGGGGGGGGGGGGGGGGGGGGGGGGGGGGGGCGGGCCGGGCGGGGGGGGCGGCGGGGGGGAGGGGGCACGGCGGGCGGGCGCCGCGGCGGCCGCGGCGGCGGGCCCGCGGGGGGAGGAGCGGGGCGGGGGCGGCGGCGAAGATAAAGAAAAGAGACAACTCCCGGTTGGAGCGGACACCACGCCAGCATGGGAAACCGAACAAACAGAACCCATCCCCCGCGTGCGTCGTGCCCGTTGTAGACGTTTTAGAAGATGAGTCGAGCTTGAAATGGATCGCGATTGGGAGAATGCGCGGGGATTGGTGATCGGATCGGAATGGACAGCGCAAAAGCTGGATGTGAGGTGAGTGCGTGGAAAACTTTTACGCTGATCGAAAACAGGACTGCGATCACTAAGTTTGATGCAGTTGTTCATTCTCGTTATAGTGCTCGGCATTTTCAGTTACCACAAAACCATTACCATAAGTATACTATCCCGAAGCTTAATGACAGGTTGGGACCAAAAATATGTCGTTGGAAAATGTCGCCTTACGGAGGGCTTCAGTGTGAAGATGACACGCATGGTAATTTGCAGCCGGTATCAAACATTCGAACCATCGGTGAGCGAACTATCGCGACCGAACGCCGTGCGCTATTTACGAACACGTTTGTGGCCGATCGAACGGATTTCGCGAAACCGATTACAACCAATGGACGATACGTCTATATGGATACGGTAGGCACAGTATTGGGAATCGGTTGAGATGGCGAAAACAGTGCATTACATACTAGGTGGATATCAAGCTTGCTGATCGGTTTTCTTAACATTGATCTGGCTTGATTAGTTCTGTCACAAAAATTTAGAAATATTTCAAACACAAGACCAAAGCCAAGATGACACGACCAAACAGAAACTCGAACCCCCACTCAAGCTCGCATTTGCCTTGCAAGTTCAGGTTACGAAAACATGTTGACCCATGAGTTGGCAATTTCGACCGCAGCGGGCACAATGGGGCAGACAGCATTGAGAGAGGCACGGAAATGTCGAACAGTTTCGTGTATGTGAAGGATGACACGAAAGTCGATGATGATTGCAGCGGCAGTTTGTGGGTATTTGGGGGTAAGTGGGATACGATGATCTGAATTCCCGAAGCAGGTTCCGGTGTCTCAAGTGTTGTCCAGTTAGCGATTTTTAACTTCAGCACAAACAGTGATGTTCCAGGTGAACAAAATCAGCTTGGTGGCTTGAATTCACACAGAGGGCATGGTGTACATTCGGTGTTGTACAGTATGTGAAGGCAGCAAAACCAAAAGGCGTTGTACAATTCAGCTGCAGAATTGCGACTTCAGGAATTCAGCCTATTGTGCACTTTATGATTCAGGGTGACTCAAAGTCTTATGTCCCCTGCAGGTTTGCCTAGCAACCGTCGCGGTGTGATCTCATCAATCGAAATGCTTCGAATCAACAGGGATGGCCTGCCCGAAGGACAATGGGAGAATAAGGGCACGATACCGAAGCACATGACTCAAGTCGCATCGGCCTCGATTGTGTACAATGGATTGTTGTACCGATTCGGTGGACTGATGTGTTGGTTTTTGGGTGCATTTGCTATGTTTTCGGCTGATTTCAAATGGCGCACTGAGGATCAGCTGCGGTGCCCGCCCTTCCGTGAAAACTAGTGGAAACGGGCAACCGAAAACACTGCATAATACAGATTCAGTTTAATTTTGAAACATCACATGTTTCACCTTTCCAGCCGGACCAATATTCCAATCCAAAATTACCGCCTATGATTTCACTTCCAACACTTGGACAAAACTCGATACTGAATTGCCCCGTCCCACAAATGGACTAACGTCGGTGCTGGTGGGCTCAAAGGTAGAACCTTCATTTTTGTAGATGATGGTGTTTCAAAATCAGGCAATATAATGTAATTACATGCAGACCCTTGTGGTTGGATCAGACCGGATCGAAATTCCAAACACAAGTTTAACACAGATTGACATTAGTGGCACAAAGCAGATCTCGAAATAGCATAATTAATACGTAAAGTCATGTGACCAATTCAGACCAGGTTTGATATCGACCTGTGCAATCTTCAGGTCTATCTTGTTGGGGGTTTCGTGAATCACACACCAACCGAAGTGACCAATGACGTGTTCGAATTCGACCTGATAACCAATCAGCTCACAACCATGCCAAAGCTGCGTATCGCGCGTGCTGAAGCACCGGTCTGCCATTACAACTCGTGTTTGTTCGTGTTCGGTTGGTTGTGTCGAGGGGAGGAGTTTTCGGGTCACTCTTTAGTCTGGGAACGTAAGAAGTTGGGCCCACTATTGTCTGGATGTCATTACAGTCTACTTTCGTCATAACGACATGATCGGGGAACCCAGTATCTTCGGTCACTGGAAAGAATCTTCACTTTGCAGTAGAGTGGTATCTAATCAGGACCTTTTCGGCTGATCGGCGACTAGAATATCGTTCACAATGTTAACCTATTTAGAAGGTAGACTATATTTGCATTTTTCACCGCTATACAAAGTGAAAACACCGTTCAGGTGGTTTCGACCATATGGGAGGCCGCTACGCACAATTGAAAAATTCGACTTTGAATCTCAAACGTGGACCGAAGAGCGCAAACTATCATTTGATCAAAGGAGGTGAAATCGGGGTGCTGGCCGTGTAATTAACGATAGAACTGTTCTGTGAGAAGTATTTGATCATGTGTGAACTATTATGTTTGATCCCGACGCATTTTTGCTTTATCCAGTTCATTTTGGTTGTTTGCTTCACCGATTTGCTTTTCCG
>JASAMV010007887.1:0-34615 GCA_030248065.1 Rhynchonema sp. JSB1_4 | reverse complement strand
AACGGTAACTAAACCAAGAACTAACATACTGGACTCACATTCTCCGGGTCTGTCTCATCCAAGTCAGTCACATGCCTCGACACACAGAACAACACCAATTCGGCCCAACCGGTTGCCATTGCAGCAGCTGTGGACAGCGAGTGGCCTGATCCAGCAAGGGGAATGTCCGACGCTGATGTGGTGTACGAGATTTGCCGGCGGCAAAATGTGCACCCAGATTCCAGAGGTGTCGGATTTCGACGAGTTTGCTGGGCAGATCCGGTGTGGCCGCGACGATATGGGCCGGATTGGCGCGAATGCCTGGGAAAAGTTATTTTGATCTTTTTTGCACGGGAAGAAATTCTCGTGAAACTCTCATGAAACATTATCATCTGCAATAAAAGCAACTAAAGCTATGACATTCACTTGTTATTTTGAATATCAAGGTGTTTTCCAGAAATTTTAATCAAGAAATTTCAAGACACAAGTTGGCGGTTACACAATGCTTCAAATTTAGGTGCACTTGCATTGCAAAACATGCAAAAAGCCAAAGCGGCCAAGTTTGCCCGAAAACAGAAATTTGCCCAGAATCCAGTTATTTGTCAAAATGCCCCGAAGTGATAAGCAAGCACAAGAACCGATCATAAACATAAAGAACAGAAAAAATGTCAAAATATCTCACCACAAACAGTCAAGGTATTCGCCCAGGCGATCACAAACGAGCTGGAATCCAGCCAGCACATGTGCGCCGGGTACAGTTCACTTCTCAACTCGAGCGCATGCTCGCGTTTGACGTGCGTGATGATTTGACGCAACCCTCTGTCATACAATCGGACACCTGACTCGTTTGCGAATGCAACGTAACCATACTGGGCGTTGACCAGGTGAATGAAACCGTCGCGCTCTTTGCCCGAGTAGATAATCTGCAAATGAAATCATAGGTGTCATCCATTCATCGGTTTGATATTGAATGATAATGTCGGCGGGCCAGAGTCCCTTAATTGACGTCTCCACTTGCGCTTGCTGTCGAAATGATCGAGCGACTATTGCGATCAGATGGCCTGATAATCAAGGAGACTCGGTGAGAAACTGGAAATTGTTGCCGTTTGATGCCCTTAATCAGCAAGGAGGGCCAACAAACCCAACTGCTTTGCCTTGGGCGGCGTTTCAACTTGAGCATCAGATTACATAGCGTCGATTTGGATTGTTGTTTTATTTTTTTATGTTTCGTTTATACTAATCCCGTTAATATTAGTCCGTTAATTTCCGGTCTAGGGTCATTCTCGCGTGTAACATCTGTCATTTCGGAGACCGTGGTTTGTATTACATGTACATACGGTTGTATTGGTTGGTCTTTGTGCGCCGACTCCGATATGGTGTTTTGAGCTCTAAATCTCGGGCGTCGCACACGGTTTTTCATTTCAAAGTTGCCCACCAGCTATTGGGGACCAGAAACTAGGTTAGAAATCCCTGGGTGGGCTGTCGGGTCCCGAATAACGGAGGTACCCGACACCAGACATGGCCCTACCCCACCACTAAACGATCTACATTCGATCTAACGGGCCGTGGTTACCCAAAAAACCATACCGTTCATTAGTTTGAGTGAAAAACAGCAAAAATTTCCCAATGAAATCAAGCTGACCAAAATCAAATCAACTGCCTAGCACATAAATGCAAACAACCTGTTGTTTGTGCTTGCCGAAGAATCCCCGTTCGTGAATGACGAGCGCACGATCACCGGTGGTAAACAGCTGATTGCGGCCAAAATCGTCGTCCATCGCCACACTGCGCACCGGACGGTCCATTGAGATCACCTGCACAATTGGGCCCCAATTATTATTATTAACAAGAAGAAAAATGCCTGCTGTCGCGCGGCAAGAATCAGGATATGGTTCTCAATGCTGGTCGCATATAAAACACCTATACAAGATTGTTTACTCCCCAAAGTAAAAAGATATCAGTAGTTACGCACAGGAGCAAAAGGCGATTAAAAACATCACCGAAACAGAAGAAAAGCTTATTTGCCAAAAAATGAACAGGATTTAAAAAAGGGCATTGCATTCCTTTCGAAAAGTGAATAAAAAAGCGATACGCCATCAGGGAACCATATTGCGGCCGATAGCGCAATTAGGCGACAACGGCAAGCCGTCACAGGTTCGATTCGTACTAGTAACGGCATAAAGAGTGGGTAAAACGATTATGCGTTGGCCGCAATATGGTTCTTTGATGGCGTATCGCTTATTAATTCACTTTTCGAAAGGAATGCAATGCCTCTTCTAAATCCTGTTCATTTTTTGGCAAATAAGCTTTTCTTCTGTTTCGGTGATGTTTTTAATCGCCTTTTGCTCCTGTGCGTAACCACTGATATCTTTTTACTTTGGGGAGTAAACAATCTTGTATAGGTGTTTTATATGCGACCAGCATTGAGAACCATATCCTGATTCTTGCCGCGCGACAGCAGGCATTTTTCTTCTTGTATTTTTGTTTTATATCGAGTAAGCGCATTTTCTCATTCGGTGGACGGAAAATACATATGATCACACTGATAATTCGTTCACTATACAGAGGAATTCACTATGTAGAGGTTCACCTTGTGGTGGTTTTACTGTATTCATGTTACTGTTTCAAACCTCAATCAAGTTAGAGCTAAAAAGCGATGTCACGATCGGATTAACCGACCCCAGAAACATAAACAGCTGACACATTATTGGAGATCAGATCACTATTACACTATTTATTCGCATTGATCAATACTGAGTTCCGGTTCTGGCTCCCAAAAGTTCCAGATTTAAAAACCAATGCCACCGTTGGGTTTCTCGACACCGAAAACCTATATACCGCACGCACTGTCGTTATGATCAGGCCAGTATTGTGCGACTTATTTGCATGGATAAATACTGAGTTCCGGTTCCAGTTTCGGTTCCGGCTCCGGAGAGCTCCGGATTAAAAAACCAATGTCACCACTAGATTTCTCGAGCCTGAAAACACATGTTCCGCACCCACTGGCTTCATGATCAGAGGAGTATTGTGCGACTTAATTGCATGGCTAAATATTGGGTTCCGGTTCCAGTTCCGGTTCTGGCTCCGAAGAGCTCCGGATTCAAAAGCTGATGTCACCATTAGATTTCTCGACCCCGAAAACCTATATACCGCACGCACTGTCTTTATGATCAGGCCAGTGTTGTGCGACTTATTTGCATGGCTAAATATTGAGTTCCGGTTCCAGTTCTGGCTCCGAAGAGCTTCGGATTGAAAAGCCAATGTCACCATTAGATTTCTCGACCCCGGAAACCTATAAACCGCACGCACTGTCTTTATGACCAGCCCAGTATTGTGCGACTTATTTGCTTGATAAATACTGAGTTCCGGTTCCAGTTCCAGTTCTGGCTCCGAAGAGCTTCGGATTGAAAAGCCAATGTCACCATTAGATTTCTCGACCCTGAAAACCTATGTTCCGCACCCACTGGCTTCATGATCATAGCAGTATTGTGCGGCTTAATTGCATTGCTAAATATTGAGTTCAGGTTCCAGTTCCGGTTCTGGCTCCGAAGAGCTCCGGATTCAAAAGCCAATGTCACCATTAGATTTCTCGACCCCGAAAACCTATATACCGCACGCACTGTCTTCATGAATAGACCAGTATTGTGCGACTTATTTGCATGGCTAAATATTGAATTCCGGTTCCAGTTCCCGTTCTGGTTCCGAAGAGCTCCGGATTGAAAAGCCAATGTCACCATTAGACTTCTCGACCCCGAAAACCTATATACCGCACGCACTGTCTTTATGATCAGACCAGTATTGTGCGACTTATTTGCATGATAAATACTGAGTTCCGGTTCCAGTTCCGGTTCTGGCTCCGAAGAGCTCTGGATTCAAAAACCAATGTCACCATTAGATTTCTCGACCCAGAAAACCTATATACCGCACGCACTGTCTTTATGACCAGCCCAGTATTGTGCGACTTATTTGCATGGGTAAATACTGAGTTCCGGTTCCAGTTCCGGTTCTGGCTCCGAAGAGCTCCGGATTCAAAAACCAATGTCACCACCGAGTTTCTCGACCTTCAAAACCCCCGGTACCGCGGCGGATTTCTCCTCCGATGCATCCCTGAGTTTTGGACGAACATTTTGCCGGAAAAAAAAGAAAGAAAGAAAGAAAGAAAGAAAGAAAGAAAGAAGAAGAAGAACGTTTTTGCACTTTTTGAGAGGCGTTTGGTACCGTAACTCCACGACGCCGGTACCGATCAACGTCAAATTTTGTACGCAGATGTAGGGTGGCCTAAGGCACCTTGTGGTTAAATATTGAAACCATCGGTGCTTTGTTGTGGAATTACTGGCCAGTGAAAAATTTTGCTGCCGGCACTAACTCCGGACAACCATATGGGACATGCGCTACCGCGCATGCCCCGATATTGGGGGGATATATTAATACGTTTTTTGGGGGGATATATTGATACGTTTTTTGCTCACTCAAATTTTCGTAACGTACATTTTTAAGTTTCGGAGAATTAGGGCGTGATTTCTAAAATTTCAAGGTGTGGGTTTGTTCCACCACCAAGATGTTGGTTTTAAAAACCATGGGGCGTGGGTGTGCGGGACCTCCAGATTCCCATCCCTACCTTCTAGATACTAGATGTGTTGATAACTACGTGTCACTAAATCTTACGGCCATGTAAATACGGCTGCGGGTCTGAAAAAATTGTATGTTCTAGGCCCGCAATCGCATCATCGTAGCCGCACTTGCTTGCTACTGCGGGTTGCGGATCAAGTGAAACATTTCTTTGGCCGTGTTTGCAGTGGGCTACTACAATTACAAGCGTTTGCCAATATTCATGTTGACAAGTCAGGCAACAGCAGCAGACGACACGACACGGTCATCTGCTAAAACATACAAACGCACAAAATGCAAATATTTTGTGACAAACTCATAACTCGTGGCATGGTACATTCACCGCCGCCCAAAGAAACGTTTCTATGATGACGCGCAACTCGCACCAGCCGCAAACCAAAACCCGTCAATCAATTGTAATCTAACACTCAACACGCAGTGTAAAGACAAACTACGCCCAACACGAGCCCGCTTTCGGAGGTGGTGTGCTCGGAAAACGAATGGAAAGAGAAAATCTTCATCTACCACATTGTATTCTAAAACGTGTCACATTTCCCAAATCAGCAGCCACGTACGATCTCTAATCTGTAACCTCCGAAATCGGGCTTGTGCTGGCGTAGTGTAAAGGCCTAACTATACTTCGTTCTCTCAGAGAACAAAGAACAAATTCTCGCGCGCTGATTGGTCCACGTATGTTCAACAGCCAATCAGAGCGCGAGAATTTGTTCTTTGTTCTCTGAGAGAACGAAGTATAGTTAGGCCTTTACTATATATAGACGAACTACACAAACACGAGTTCGATTTCGCAGCTGCCAGAATGGTGAAATATTCTGACGTGGCTGCTGATTTGAGAAATGTTACACATTGAAGAACAGAAAATGGAGTATGAGGATTTTCTCTTTCGATTCGTTTTGAACACACACCACCTTCGAAATCGGGCTCGTGTTCGGGTAGTTTTCCTTATATAGACAAACTACGCCAACATGAGCTCGATTTCGCAGCTGGCAGAATGGTGAAAAATTCTGACGTGGCTGCTGATTTGAGAAAGGTTACACGTTGAAGAATACAAAGTGGAGCATGACGAGCTTCTCTTTCTATCCGTTTTGAATACACACCACCTTCGAAATCGGGCTCGTGTTGGTGTAGTTTGCCTATACATATTTTACCTAAAATATTTTATTACCTGACTTTGATCGGTGCTAGCCAGCGCAAACACGCACACTTTTCCGTCGTTCGAGCAACTGATCAGGAACTCGCCCGTTCGGTCGATGGCGAGACAGTTGACGGCGATTTGATGCGCGACGAAACAGATTGGGGGCGCGTCCTGGCCGCAGATAGGCGTCATCAAATATTACTCTGACAAATATTATTTTTGGCGGGGAACTTTTCAAACGCGTTGCCCGATTCCGCTGAAACGCATCGACGGTCACGTGACTGCCTACGCTGGTTGCTGTTTGCCCTTTACGGATCAATAAAAACGCTTTAGAACAGTTTCTTCCAAAAGAATTGCCACTGGTACGGTATCTCCACCAATTTTTTCAAAATTTCATCCCAAAAGTATCCTTTTTCGTTTCAAAATGGCCAAAAATCGGATCAAAATTGACCAAAAATGCAAAAATTTCCGCGCGCCGTTTATGTACATTTTAACCTATAAAAATTGAATTCTCGCGAAAGTAGTGTGGTACAGTACCTCCCCCTAAAATTCACCTCACCACCCAAATCGGATTTCCCCCTCACAAAATTCCGAGTACAGTATCTCGCCCTCAGAACTCAAAAGTAGCCACAGCACTGGCCGGTACAGTAGTTAAGTTGCGGTCCCACATTTTTGGTGGTATAGTAAATTTCCAAATTCGCTGCCGCACAGTAAAGTACGCCCCATAGTTAATGTCAGGTTCTAAGCCCGAAAATTAACTTGTGAAACATTCAGACGGCCAACACACACGCAGCTTGCCAGCCAGCCAGCTGCGCGCAATGTTTCAGAACCGCGCATGGTTAGCGTTCGGGTTTATAACCTGACATTAAATATGGGGCGTATTTTACTGTGCGGCAGCGAATTTCGAAATTTACTATATTACAGTAGGTTGCCGCCATGCTTGGGTAGCCACACCACTGCAGGAGATGAAAGAGGAAAGCATTGTTTTTTATGTCCTGCTGTTTTTTGAAGAAGCCCATCTGTACAATGCACGAACGCAAAACAGCTGCGCTACCAGTCAGCTATGTTTTCAGGCACTGTATGGCAAATAGGGACTTAAACTTGTAAAAAAAGGAATTTCGTGACCGTCGACCTAAATGGATCAATCAACTCACAGGTTTAGTGTAGTCCCGTGTCTGGTTGCCCATATGATCCAGCACATAAACATGGCCCAGATGCGTACCAATTGCCACAAAACGATCGTGCACCGCGATACAGCTGCAAGAGCAGATTTTTTTGGGATAATTATTGGAGATGTGGACATGTCAACCGATCATAAATTTTACCTGGCCGCATCCTGCGAGAATATTTTGTTCACATCGTTTAGGATGCGTTTGTACTTGAACTTCGGCTCACAGAGTTCCCCTGATTCGGTGTCTGAATATTCCGCTGCATCCGCTTCGGCTTCAACATTCATACCAGCGGTCGTTACGGGAAATTCAACAGACATTTCGTTATCCGTCTTTTTGGTCGTCCTGCCTGCCGTCGCCGAGAAAATGTGCACGCTCTTAAAGGGTCCCCGCCATACAGTGTACAGTAAAAACCTAAATACAGCCCCCTGGAATACAGCCACCCTAGGGGTTGGTTTGTTGCCAACCAGTGTTGGAGGTACTCTGGAGAGGGGGATACCTACTGTACCGCGCTCGGAGAGGGGGGATACCTACTGTACCAGAGCCGATGGCCTGGGGGGGTTATGTACCTAGGGGGGGTTGGGGGCAGTGTAGTTCCTGGGGGGGGGGAGGGGGGTCCCCCCCTCGGGTACGTCTGTTCCCCCTCCATGGTACGCCTGCCCCACTGTTCCCCCTCCGGGTACGTCTGCTCCCCCAATTTTTACCTAAAATAGGCAAATTTTGGCCTAAAATAGGCATTTTTAGGCATAAAATGAGTGATTTTTAGGTCAATGTCGTCAAAAATCGCCAAAATACCTTTTTATTGAGATTTTTTCCTAAAAGGGGTTAAAAAGGAGCCAAATTTTCGACCTCAAAAAATGACTTTTCTGCAAATTTGGGTCCTCCCCCCCCCTTCCGGGTCCCTCCCCCCCTTCCCCCCAGGTGGGTACGTCTGTTCCCCCTCCGAAAAAAAGGGGGTACCGCCTGTTCCCCCTCCGGACCAGGAACTACACTGGTTGGGGGGTTAGGTTTTGGGGTGAAAATTTTTTATGTGTTTATTATGTGTGGAATCGCGTGACGAATTTGGGGTAATTTGAGGTAAAAACCACTGATTTTACACTAATTTTGGCCATTTTGGTCAAAAATTGGCACTTTTGGGGCAAAATCGGGGGGATACCTACTGTACCCGGGTGAAAATCGGGGGGGGGGGGGGAACCCACTGTACCAGGCGAGGGGGGATACCTACTGTACTGGGGGGCAGTGCTGTGGCACCCGCTGTGGCTGGGGGGGGGGGGTGGGGGGGGGGGTCCCCCCCAATGGTACCCTACCCCCCCCGGCCAGGTACGCTACCCCTCTACCTGCCCCGCTCTGGTACACTACCCGCCCCGATTTTTACCCGGAAAATGCCCATTTTTCGGTCAAAAATGCCCAGATTTCGACCGAAAACCATAAAAAGTGCAAGAAATTTCGCGCTGCACGCGATATACGTGCTCTTTAGTACACAAAAACAGGTACGCGAAAAAACTTGTGTTGTACCCTACCCGCCCCGAAAAATCTTCCCCCCCCGCCCCCCCCCCAAACCGGATTTCCCCCCCAAGATCCCAGGTACACTACCCCCCTACCCGCCCCGGATTTTTCCACCTATGTACCCTACCCGCCCCGCAAAACTAGCCACAGCACTGCTGGGGGGGGCTACCCCCCAGTGGTGTAGCTACCCAAGCGGGGCGGCAACCTACTGTACCACCCAAAATGCGGGGCGGCAACCTACCTACTGTACCAGCCGAGCTAGGGGGGGTCGTACCACTTGGGGGGGGGTCATCTGGAAACCGAAATTTTTGATGTCTAAATACTGAAGAAAATGTGGCCTAAAACACTAATTTCGCGCGCAGCGACACTATTTTTCGCCTATTTGCAGACAAATATGCTAATTTTATGCAATTTTAAGCCAAAAATGAATGTTTTGGGTGAAAAGTTAGGTGGGGCGGCAACCTACCTGCTGTACCAGGGGAGGGGCGGCAACCTACCTACTGTACCAGGCGAGGGGCGGCAACCTATACTTGCGGGCCGGAAAAAAAACCGTTTTTTTTTTCGGAAAAAAAACCGTTTTTTTCCGAGGCCCGGAAAAATACGTTTTTATTTTTCCGGAAATTTTTCCAAGTGGCAACTTTTGGAAAAAAAACGGTTTTTTTTCCAAAAATTTCCGAAATATTTTCAAAGGTTGTGAAAGAATGTTGTCAAAACCAATGTAAATCGGTGCTAAACAGTTCAAAATGAGCACTTTTTAATCTCCAAGTGCATTTTTAGCCTATTTCAGGCCATTTCCCGACAAAATTTTCTCCAAAATAGACGTTTTTGGACCATGGGTATCCTTAAGTACTGGAAAAATATTTGGAAAAAAACGGTTTTTTTCCGGAAAAAAAACGGTTTTTTTTTCAAAAATATATTTATATATATATATAAAAATATATATATATATTTTGACCCCCCCCAGCTACACCATTGCCCCCCCCCACCTCCAACACTGTTGCCAACGTTCGATAGTCGTGGTCTCGTCATTGACAGAAGATGTCCGACAGATCTTCTGCGCATCTGATCGGGTTTCGCAACAGATCGATCGGGCTCGTGGATACGGGTGGGTCGGCTTTTGCAACAAAACAGATGTTCGACCGTATCAGGCTCGGCGTAGCATCGAGGGTACGGGCTCATGGGGCTGGTCCGGACCTGTCCGGGTATTGGGCATATCGCGTCGTGGACCCCTGGAACGGGCTCCCAGAGAGTGTGGTCTCTGCTGCCTCAACTGCGGCCTTCAAAACTAAACTAAACTCACGTGGTCGAGACCTAGTTTCTGGCCACATTTCTTCAAAATGAGCCCGCCCCTTTAAGCTTTTGCGAGAGCGTCAAAATAAAAAGCTTAAGTTGAAGGTGTTTGGGCGGTATTCAGTGCTGTGGCAAGCCCATGTGTGGGAGGTGAACATGATGCGGGGTTAAGACCGGCCGGAACTGGAAGCGGGAGAGGTATGATTTTGGTCACCCAAAAAGCGAAAAAACACGGTTTTTGTGATACAATTTTGGCCAAAAAATGAGGTAAAAATAGTACTTTTTCCAAATTTTCGCCGGCTGTATTACGGGGGGGGGCTCTATTCGGGGGGGGGGGGCTGGAGGTGGGGTTTTACGGTACCAGTGATCGGAAACGGGGTGGCCGGGCGATTTTGGGGTTGGTCGACCGGGCCGGGCCGGGCCGGCGCTGTGGGGGGACCGGGCCGGGCCGGGCAGCCCGGCCCGGTCCGGCCCGGTATGCCTAAATTTGAACGAAATTACCATTTTTTGAACCAAAATTTTCAAAATTTTGCGCTTCGCGCAATAACATTTCCTAGTTCTTGATCTTTTCAGTCATCGTTTTGAAGAAAGAAGCAGTAGCTACCCATACTGCCATACTCAGGCCTTTGCTTTGCAGCAATCAACCTACTCCACTACTGTACCACCAAAAAAGCCTGCCTGCAATCAACCTACCTACTGTAGTACCGACCGGCCGAGCTGGGGGGGGGGGGGGAGTCGTCCGGGAACAAAATTTTATGTCTACATATTGATGAGAATGTACTCTTAAGCGCTAATTTCGCGCGTCACGCGCGATTTTTCGCCTATATGGAGTGAAAAATACCGATTTTAAACCATTTTGAGCCAAAAATTATACCATACCTACTACACTACTGTACCAACCGGGGCGGCGAGGCGACTTACGTACTGCATCAGGATGGCGCGTCAATCTACCTACCTACCTACCTACCCTTCCCCCCAGCCAGTGTAGTGGCAGGCAGATGGTTGCAAGGTACCCTTGGGGGGGATGGATCCAGATGGTTGCAAGGTACCCCCCCTACCCAGCCTCCGGGAGGTTGCAAGGTACCCCTGAGGTCCGAAAAAAGGGTGTTTTTTGCATGCATTATACAGCAAATTTGGCCGAAAAATTGGTACTTTTTTGCATTTTGGCCGAAAATTTGCCTAAAATACCTATTATATGGAGGTTTGCGCGCGGAGCGCGCTATTTTTGGGGTTTTGAGGTCGAAAAACACCCATTTTTGCCTATAAAAACCATAAATTGATGGTTGCAAGGTGCCCTCCGGGGTGGTTGCAAGGTACCTACCCTTCCCCCCCAGTGTAGTTCCTGGGGGGGAGGGGGGGTCCCCCCTCGGGTTAGGCCTGGGCACAATACCACTTTTGACACCCAATACCAATACCCAATACCACTGTAGTGGCTGGGGGGTGGTATGGAGGGGATTCCCCCCTAAGGGATATCTATCTAGACCTCGAGTTAACTCTTAGGGGGGAAGGGTATCTATCTCGAGCCGACCCCA
Organism: Rhynchonema sp. JSB1_4; assembly: GCA_030248065.1. Lineage (NCBI taxonomy): Eukaryota > Metazoa > Nematoda > Chromadorea > Monhysterida > Xyalidae > Rhynchonema > Rhynchonema sp. JSB1_4. The sequence goes on along the minus strand of JASAMV010007887.1, from coordinate 23,378 downwards.
AAGGGTATCTCGAGTAAGTAGATTTATGGATTTTAAAGGCAAAAATCGGTGTTTTTCGACCTCGGGACCACCAAAAATCGCGCGCTTCGCGCGCAAACACCAAAAATTGGTCATTTTAGGCCAATTTTCGGCAAAAATGTCAAAAAGTACCCATTTTTAGGCCAATTTTGCAGTAAAATTGCATGAAAAAAACGGCCTTTTTTCGCCTTTTGACGGACCATAGGGGTATCTTGGGTAGCCTCTGGGGGGTATCTCGAGTAAGTCCGAAACCTTCCCCCCCCCTAGGGTATCTTGGGTCGATTGGCCTGCCACCACACTGCCCAATACCAATACCGGCCCTGTACCAATACCCAATACCAATACCAAATTGGTGACCCAATACCAATACCCAATACCAATACCGGGTGAAACCCAATACCAATACCAATATCCAATACCAGATCAATACCACTGAAGTGCCTGGTATTGGGTTCGGTATTGGGTTGGTATTGGTATTGAGTATTGGGTATTGGGTTGGTATTGGTATTGGGTATTGGGTATTGGTCTTAGTATTGGTTTGGTATTGGGTTTTTGGTCTGGCATTGGGTTGGTATCGGGTTTGGTATTGGTTTGGTATTGGGTTTTGAGTCAGGTATTGGGTTTGGTATTGGTTTGGTATTGGGTTTTTCTGGATTAGTATTGGGTATTGGTTTTGACCCAATACCTGGGCAAACCCAATACCAATACCAATACCAGGCCAGCTTCAATACCAATACCCAATACCAGAATTGGACCCAATACCAAACACTGGTATTGGTATTGGGTGGTATTGGTATTGGGTATTGGGTATTGTGCCCAGCCATACCTCGGGTACGCTATCTCCCCCTCGGGTGGTACACTATCCCCCTATCTCCCCCTCCGGGTACACTATCTCCCCCAATTTTTGCCTAAAATGGCCATTTTTAGGCCTAAAATTGGCATTTTTAGGCCTAAAATGTGTGATTTTCAGGTCAATGTTCTCAAAAGTCGCCAAAATACCCTTTTTATGAAGAATTTTTTCCAAAAAGGGGCAAAAATAGGTCAAATTTTCTACCTCAAAAAGTGGCTTTTTCCCGAATTTGGGTCTTCCCCCCCTTCCCCCCCTCGGGGGTACACTATCTCCCCCTCCGAAAAAAACGGAGGGTCCGCTATCTCCCCCTCCGGACCAGGAACTACACTGCCCCCCCATCCCCCCCAAGGGGTGGTTGCAAGGTACCTACTCCTTAGGGGGGAATCCCCCCCATCCCCCCCCCCAGCCACTACACTGCCCCCAGCTGTACCAACCAGTGAAAACAAGTATTCTGCAGAAAATTTTCGAATTTTTTTCAGCTTTTTGGACTTTTTTAGTTTTCAGCCCTTTAAAATTGGCTGCCGGGGCGGGGCCGGGCCGGGCCGGGCCGACCTCAAGCCAAAACGGGCCGGGCCGGGCCGACTTCACCCGGCCCGTTTCCGATCTCTGTACGGTACGTGACGTGAATTGAATTCTAGCTCCCGCCGAGGTCGCAAGCGGGCCGGCCCGAGGTCGGGCCGGGCCGGGCCGCGATTTTGGGCTTTTGGCTCGGGCCGGGCCGGGCCGGAGATTTGGAGGGTCGGGCCGGGCAACCTACCTCCTACTGTACCGGCCGAGCTAGGGGGTGGGGGCGGATAAAAATTTTTAGGTGTAACTATTGATGAAAATGCGCTCTAAAACGCTCATTTCGGGCGTAGCGCGCGATTTTTCGCCTATTTGGAGTGAAAAATGCCGATTTTATGCCATTTTGAGCCAAAGATCGCAACTTACTGTGCCAGCCGCCGGGCGGCAACCTACCTACTGTTATGTACCAAGCAGTGCTGTGGCTACTTTGGCGGGGCGGGTAGGGTACACAGGTGGAAAAAATCGGGGCGGGTAGGGGGGTAGTGTACCTGGGATTTTGGGGGGGGGGGGAAACATCCCGGTTTGGGGGGGGGGAGGGGGGGGGGAGATTTTTCGGGGCGGGTGGGTACAACACAAGTTTTTTCGGGTGCCTGTTTTTATGTACTAAAAAGTGCATATATCGCGCGGAGCGCGAGATTTTTTGCACTTTTTAGGGTTTTTAGGTCGAAATTTGGCATTTTTGACCGAAAAATGGGCATTTTGGGGGTAAAAATCGGGGCGGGTAGGGTACCAGGGAGGGGCGGGTAGGGGGGTAGGGTACAAGAGCGGGGCGGGTAGGGGGGTAGCGTACCAGGCCGGGGCGGGTAGGGTACCATTGGGGGGGACCCAGTGATGTAGTTGGTCCGAGCAAGAAAGCTAGCTAGCTGGAGGGGTCCGGCGCAAGAAAGCTAGCTAGCTAGCCGGGTACCCCGATTTGGGGGGGGGTATTGGTCCAGAAGTCAAAAACAGGGGTATAAAAATTGGTCGAAATTTTGCTAAAATAAGCCTTAAAATGCGTATTTTTGTGCACGTGTGAGAAAATTTGAACGAATTTGACCATTTTGGCCCATAAAATGGTCATTTTGGCACTAAAATCAACACTTTTCTTACTTGATGACCGGAGCAAGAAAGCTAGCTAGCCAGTTTGGGGGGTATGGGTTTCGGAGCAAGAAAGCTACCTAGCAGTTGGGGGGGGTAATACCCCCCCTACCCCCCCCCACCACATCACTGGGGGAACCCCCCCACCCCCCCCCCCCCCAGCCACAGCACTGGTACCAAGATGGAGCGTCAACCTACCTACCTACTCTGTAGGTACCTAGGGGGGACCCCCAGCCCCCACCCCCCTGCAACACCGTTGTTTTCAACCAAAAAATAGGTTAAAAAAAATCGCAAAAATTATGACAAAAATTGGGTTAAAATCTGAGCCAAAAAATCGGGCCGGGCCGGAGATTTGGGGGTTCGGGCCGGGCCGGGCCGGAGATTTGGGGGTACGGGTCGGGCCGGGCCGGGTCGGGCCGGGTCGGGCCGGGCCGGGCCGGGCCGGGCCGGAGATTTGGGGGCTCGGGCCGGGCCGGGCCGGCACCCGGCCCGATTGCGACCTCTGATCTCCCGAAATCTCGTGACGGTTCACTTGATGTTTCGGTTTCGTTTCTTTTTTGATCACTTTTTCAAAACTCCTGGTCTGGTCTGTGATTAAAGGGGGCGACTCATTGCTAAAAGTGCCCTGTTTATGGTTTCAGCATGTAGCTGAGACCCGCGCCATCACAAAGCCACCATTTTTATGGGTTTTATCTCGACAAAGTAAAAAGTGGTCGAAAATTTTTTGAAACAAAATGGGACAAAAAAATGATTTTCCTGAAACTCAGGGAACTTTCGCTTAAAAAAACAGGGAAAATCAAGGAAATTCAGGATTTAAAAAAAACGAAAAAAGAGCCAGAAAAAAAACGTCGTTTTTAAGGAAAAAGCCGTCGTTTTTTTGCCCAACCCAGACTGACACATTGATTTCTACCTATCTGCCAACATCTGAACATTGATCGACGCCCGATACAGCACACGTTAACTAGCGCATTCCCATCGGGCACTTGCCCCATCTGTTGGCCATACTGCGTTGTTTCACGCGTTCCCATTCCATAACATTCGAATTGCAACGCTCAATGAGCCTGAAACTGCGCTACTACCCAGGCCCTGATACTATTGGTAGCACAATGGCTATATAAGAATTCATCAAAATCAATCCTGATTTTCACGTTCAGTCAGTCTTAACCACTGTGCTATTTGTGATTCTCACAAAACATTTTCAGCTGAAAATAATCTAGCAGATCAACCACGTTGCCGCAGGTCTGAAACATTCTCTTTACTACGTGTTTTGTGTGCGACCACGCAACGCAACGCCATTGCCCCGTCACTGTCCCTCTTTACGATTCAGGAAAAAAAGTTGACCAATTCTTATAAAGTCATTGTGCGACCAATACCCGACTGAACGTCACCCCCAGCTTCACAACATGACGACACACCAGGAGCCAGTTTCTATTCGGTGTAGAAATTCTACCCGGGGTAGAATGTAAAATTCTACACTTCCATTCAAATTTTCTACCCCTGCCCATGGTGAACCTGCATAATTCTACCCCCGTGAGTTTCTGTTCCAAAATAAAATGTCCAAATTGACCCGGAAGTTGCTCAAAAGTGTAAAATATTTGTACCCACCGACTGAGCTGGGTAGAAATGTTTCCCTTGGGTTTGCGCTGCCGCAGCATAAGAGACCCACCCTGCCCGCCCAAAGTTCGGCATTCACATTTATACAAATGGCGAAACATTTTTGGGTGTGACTGTCGCCTCAGAATTTTTACCCCTCTGGCCCATTTTTGCACTGGAACAGGGTGTAGAATTCTACACCAACGAATGGAAACTCAAATTCTACCCAAGTTTATGACACGTAAATTTCTACCCGGGGTTGAATTCTACACCGAACAGAAACTGGCTCCAGTTGGCTACTGCGCTCACAAGCGAATTCAGCAATGACACACTGAAGGGCACGATCAAGAAACAGATGAAGACGAATCACGACATTGATCACCAACAAACACGCACCAGAATACCACTTCAAATACGCATTTGAATTTACTCTGTTGGACACATAATTTGTGATCAAACTCTACCGATTCCGAAGCTTTGAAGCTCCGAGTCCCACTGTATGCACACTTCATGTGTCCGTCCACGCCTAATCTAAAGTGAAAGGGACATATAATTCATATTATTGGAAAATGAAAGTGAAAAGGTGTCCTTTCGCAAATCGATACCTTTGGTGGACCACCTCCTGTTGCGTCCCCAACGCACATATTCTAATGTATGCAATCACCGAAACATTAATTTGACCCGATCCGTTGACACTGATTGACACATCGAACTGAAAATGTTTCATATATATTTCTGAACATATAAGACTATATGCACATTGAGGACGCAACAGAAGGTGGTGCACCAGAGGGATCGACCTGCGAATGGACACGGATACTGGTGCACTTTTATAAAGCATAAACCGATAGGGTAAATTTGACCAGTTCCAGAACCGGTTTCAGAATCGCGAAATAAGCCTTTTTGAAGGACTTATGATTTTTCAACTTACTCCGTCGCTGTGACGTTCATATCGTACAACATCGATTTTCCAACTTCGTTCGTTCGGTGATGTGCTGTTTCCGTACGATGCCTGAAAATCAGGCACAGGGGGCGGCTAGATCAGTTGGTGCTAAAACTCGCTGAGGTGCACCTTTGGCACACTTTTTCATCGTTCATTTGACACTTTGCAACAGCATTTTTTTGAAGAATGGTCACCTCGATCACGGGTTTTAGTTCAAGTAATAAAGAATGGTCCCATTTCCCAAATATGAATTATGCGTGCCGGGAAGACTCATTATCAATAAAACGGATTACGGATTAAACGGATTTTTGCGTGCTGGGGGAAGACTCATTATGGGTTTGGAAATAAAACGGATTTAACGGAATCCAGTTGGAACTTGGTCCTGAATCAAGGCACGGGCTTAGGCTTAGGCTGGTGCTTACGCTCACGTCTACGCGTATGTTTACGCTTAGGCTTGGCTCAGGCTTAAACTTAGGCTCAGACTTAGGCTGAATACACGCGGACCGTATGTACAACATAACATAATTAGCCTTCCTGGGAAACGGCCCTGGGGGAAGGCTCATTACGAGGATTCCGTTTAATCCGCTTTATTTTCAAATCCATAATCGAGTCTTCCCCCCAGGGCGTCTGCAGTATGAACTGATTGCAATAGTAATGTGTCTTCCATCAACCGAATTATGTCCCCTCTACTTTAAAGGGGCGGACTCATTGCTAAAAGTGCTCATTTTATGATTTCAACTTGTAGCTTGGATGTGTGCAATCAGAACACCACCAAGATAAAATTAATCGGATGAAAATCGACCGAGATCGAAGCGATTGAATCGGCCCAACGGGGAACAAAAATAAATTTGGACCAGCTGTGTTTTTATTGCAAATCAGGGGAACCTGGTACTCTGACCATAAAACATTCAAGAAAATAGTAGTTTTTATATAAAAACAAACGTTTCTTGGGGCATTTGATCACTGCGTGACATGTCTGTCAGCTGGCTGACAGACAAGTGCACCAATAAATGTTTCTTTGTTTTCATATAAAAACGACTATTTTCTTGAATGTTTCATGGCCAGTGTACCAGGTTCGCCTGATTTGCAATAAAAATGCAGCTGGTCCAAAATTATTTTTGTTCCCGGTTGGGCCGATTCAATCGCTTCGATCTCGGCCGATATGGATCCGATCGGCCTGATCGCGGTGGCATTGTGATTGCCAAGATCGCGGCCACAAGTTGAAATTATAAAACGAGTACTTTTAGCAATGAGTCCCCCCCTTAAAGCGGCCCCGCCGCTATTGTTTTTTTGGTTTTCGACCTCGGTTTTTTCATTTATATCGTTTGTTGGCATCGAGATCAAGAACATTAGTTTTGACGAACTTCACCAAAATGGTGATTACCCACCGAAATCGATCCGCCAAGATGGTCTATCGGGAACAAAACTGTCCGATATTGATGCACTTTTGCACATGATGATCAGGAATGACAAGAGAAATTTAAAATCACTGGGGCGTGATATAGGCGGCGGGTTACGGTAGCCCGATAAAACATTAGCTCTTTTGTAAATAACAAATGTTTTGTCAACCTACCGTAACGCGCCGCCTATGCCACACCTCTGTGATTTGAATTTTGCTTTGGAAATCCTGATTTCCATGCACACATAGTGCATCAATATTGGGATAATTTGTTCCCGTGCGGCCATGTTGGTTGATCGATTTCGGTGGGTAAACGTCAGTTTGGTGAAGTTCTTGAAGGTTAATGTTTTTCATCTCAGTGCCAACTAACGATTAATATAAAAAAACCGAGGTCCAAAACCCAAAAAACAATAGCGGCAGGCCCCCTTTAAGACTCCTCAACGCAATTAGGATACGGTAGTTTCGCGTCGCGTCAGTTGGATTCCGCTTGTGTGGTGAATTCTGCTGTATTTTATCTTCGCGGTTCGCGTCATCGCCACGGACGGAACGAACAGATCTTTGTGAACAGAACAGAACAACAGGTCGGGCCTCGGGCGGACCGATTGAGGTCAAGGTGAGACTTCTTCTACAGTTATGAGCACATTATTTTAATTTTGGTTTGGTCTTAGATGTTCCAATTTGGAAAATCTTCCAAAATCTTTCATTTTCTTTTGTCTGACTTTCGCGAGCAGCAAAAAGATAAAAATTTGATTTGATTTGATTTGAATTTCACTTTTCATTTCAAGTTTCAATTCAGCGTTTTTATATCCGATCTCCGATCGCTTCGCTTCAGAATGGGCTCTGAGTCTGGTGGACAACAAGAAATGGATGACTTGTTGCAGTGGTTGCGGTCCAAGAAAATGAAAATCATCAAAACAAGGCCGTCATTCAGCGAAGGTTAGAGGTCGCAGTCGGGTCTGGCCGGGTTGGGCCGGCCCCGGCCGCGATTTTGGGCTTTTGGTTCGTACCGGGTCGGAGATTTGGGGGATCGGGCCGGTCTATACTTGCGTATTTTTCCGCAAAATATATTTTTGGAAAAAAAACCGTTTTTTTTCCGGAAAAAAAACCGTTTTTTTTCCAAATATTTTTCCAGTACTTAAGGGTACCCATAGTCCAAAAACGCCTATTTTTGAGAAAAGTTTGTCGGGAAATGGCCTGAAACAGGCTAAAAATGCACTTGGAGATTAAAAAGTGCTCATTTTGAACTGTTTAGCACCGATTTACATTGGTTTTGACAACATCCTTTCGCAACCTTTGAAAATATTTCGGAAATTTTTGGAAAAAAAACCGTTTTTTTTCCAAAAGTTGCCACTTGGAAAAATTTCCGGAAAAATAAAAACGTATTTTTCCGGGCCTCGGAAAAAAAACGGTTTTTTTTCGGTTTTTTTTCCGGAAAAAAAACGGTTTTTTTTCCGGCCCGCAAGTATAGGCCGGTCCCCCTCCTCCCCCCTAAGGTACACTAACCGCCGCGACCAAGGTCACTAGTACTAGTCAGTGTTGGATGTACTCTGGAGTACGGGTTTGGCCGGCCCGGCCCGAAGGCAAAACACCAATTTTTGGATTGTTTTTTTGGATTGTTTATTGTCCAATAAGTTTCCAGTTTCCCTCAAAACATGAGCGCTCTTGTTATGCCAGTTTTTGCGTTCCAAATACCCTGTGTACCTGTAGTTCGATACCCTGTACTTTTTTGGTCATTTTTCACAACATATAAAAAAGACAGTTTTTTTCGCAACCGATGAAGCCAAACGAGAACACAAGATATTTTTTCTTCAGGCACCGGTTGGGGACTGGTCGCTGCGGAAGATTTGCGTCAAGGCGAATTGGTGTTGGACATTCCCAATCAGCTGATTATCCGATCGAGTTTGATTGATGAACTGCAGCCGTACAGGGAGGCGCTGCGCAAGTGAGTTGAGAGCAAGATATTGAAACACAATAGCTTGACTTCAATTTCTGCCTTTATTTGAGAATTGAGAATAACAGGCGGTTCTGGACGCAATGGGAGACCAGGTTTTTTTGCAAGCGGGCATTTGCATGAACAAATACAATTTCAGGTTTGCATACAGATTTCACGAATGATGTGCCATTCTGGAAATAGAAATTTGGAATTGTAGATTTTATGTGGTTGACAGTGTTCTGCAAATAAAGAGTTCGTAAGAAATTTTCTAAAACATTCGATTGGATCTTTTTGAAATAATCTACCGTGTGAAAATATATAAATAAAGTTATGAAATTACATCAAATGTCAGCCCCAAATTTTCAGACACAGCGGTCTCATAAACTCTTTCGAGCTGCTGATGCTGTTTTTGTGCCACGAGTCGAGTCTGGGTGCATCGAGCGATTGGGCTCCATATATTCGAGTTTTACCCAAACTTTCCTCCTTCACAACACCCCTGAACGTCAAGGAAGTACAAGTGGAAATGCTGCCTGACTCGGTCCGCGACATGTTTAGAAATCAACGCAATGATATCGCTCAAATGACTTGTCGGTTGGTTGGTCATCATCTGTGCTTCAGTTTCTGTTGGAACTTTTTTCACGGAAAAGGCAGCCGCTTCGCATTTTGCGACGGAAAACGGTTTTTGACCCTGATCCTGATCCAGTGGTGTCGTTGAGTGTCGTCATCCAATGTCCGAATGCCAGTGTTCTTTATGAGGCCCAATCGTGTTAGGATGCCACCAGATTTTTTTCGTCTGGTCCCACTGAGGTGACTGTAACGGGTCACAACGTTGTCATGAAAGTAAGACTGACTGCAAGCTGATTTTTTTCAGTCTGCAAACCTTCTGGACATCATTGTGCCCCAACAACAACAATACCAATGCCCTCACCTCCGAGTGCATATTGTGGTCGTGGCATTGTGTGAACACACGTTGCGTGTTTGTGGACAATCCGATCAATGAATATTTGAACAATGCGGATGGGGATGTGGTGGCGATGATGCCGTACTTCGATCTGCTCAATCATTCGCCGTATGCCAGGGTAGGTTGTCGGGTTGGGCTTGGAATGGTTCACGTGACGGCGACCGTCGGGTGTATTCATACTGAGGATGACCTGGTGCACCGTCCGCCTCTGCCTGTGACAGTAGGTGGCAACGGACTGCCGAACGGCAGAAAAGCCTAATCCTCCTAATCCTAAGCTGGGGGCACAAATGTGGCGTAGTTAGATCTCCAAAGATATTAAAAAAGTATTTTTTTTAAATTCTGTTCACAACTAATCTTTTGTCATACTCACGCATCCTTTTGACGTTTTCACTGCTGTGGCCTTGCAATTCAGGTAAACAGAATTAACTGGTGTCCAAGTCCATTTAGCCAACCGCTTGCCAATTGACCTCTAAAAAGGACCAGGAGCAATAAGATCTGCCCTGGTGTTTGTTGGCGGTCGTGTGGTCAGAGGTGTTCCCTCGGGCGAGGCCTGGCACCTCGCCCGGCTGTGAAAACAGGCCGCTACGAGCAAAACTCACTGCTGTTACATTATTATAGTGCTCTCTTTGCCATTTTGTCAAAATTTACTGGCTCAGTCATCTTACTTGAGCAGCACTCATCGAACCTTGCTATTTGCAGACGCAGTCGACATTCTACCGTCAGACGCAGAGCTACCGCCTGTGCACGAATCACGGTGTGGCTGAGGGTGACGAGATATTCATCTGTTACGGACCACATTCGAACGCGCGATTGTTTGTCGAATACGGGTTCGTGCTCGACGAGAATCCTAGCAACTCGGTGCAGATTACTAATGGTTGGTGGCTTGTCAACTGACTGATTGTTGTTTTTATTTTGACTAATTTTTTTGTTTCTTGTTTTAAAATTCTCGTATGAGTGCTGAAAGCTTATGAATCAGACCGAGACAGATAGGTCGATAGAAAATTGCGCAACACAACACTTTCGTCGATGGGTCACCGATTGTCGTGCTATCGGCTATCAGCACTCTTTATTTTTGACATTTTGATACGTGTGGTGATGGTGTATCACCAGTTAGTCATATACTGTCATAAAGAACCGTTCTTTATTTTTCGTGGAAAAAAAACGGTTTTTTTCCGAAAAAAAACCGTTTTTTTTCCAAATACTTTTCCAGTACTTAAGAACGTAATTTCGAAAAATATAACAATTTCAGTGCAAAATTTGTTCGAAGTGACGAGAGTGCTCTTGAAGAGTGTTGAAGTCAGTCGAAAACACTTGGTTTACACGCTTTTTGGCCCATTTTGGGCCGGTTAATTTTTGTGCTCGAGCCAATTTTTCACTGAAATCGAAAAACTCATCAGTTTTGCATTACAATTTCTTGGAAAAATTGGAATAAAGTACCGATATTTTTCCGATCAAAAACCGAAAAGGTACCCACGGAAAAATAAATGGAAAAGTATTCGGGTCTCGGAAATAAAACGGTTTTTTTTCGGTTTTTTTCCGGAAAAAAAACCGGTTTTTTTCCGCCTGCCAGTATAGTTAGTCAATCTAACTGGTTTCTTATCCGAGCAAAGCACATTGATCCGAATGAACACTACAAAACTGCGATCATTTCACTGCAGACGAATTATACGCATTCGCCAAAAAGTGTGGTTGTGACGTGACGGACGCGAATTTGGAAGCTCTCAATCACGCAGTTGGACTGTCAGTTACTTTTTATTGTCCTTACTTTTATAATTGACAAAAGTGTGAATTAGAAAACAAATAATCGTTAGATAATAATAATCATTAGAAAATAAATAGTTTTCAGACGATTATACGAATTACAATGCGACTCGACGTGGATTAGCTGGATGCTGATGGCCGCTGTTCGGATTTTGTCGATGTCTGGATCGGAAATGTTAGGTTTTGATGTTCGATTTATGATGAAAATGCTTGATACAAACGCTGTTGTGCATTTTTACAGAAAGTCATGGAAGAACATAATCTACAAAAACTCGGATTTTGTCGAGGACAAAATTTTGGCGGCGTTGGGGATCAGAATTTTGAAGTTGGCGCTGGACGCGCTGACGGTTGGTGCTTTCCGACTGTTTACAAAATTCATTTTAGTCTAGGTTTTAATGATTTGCTCGCGTTTCAATTTGTTACAAATCTTGAAAGAGCAAAATAGGCAGCAGACTCACAGTTGTGTTGGAATCGTAAATGTTTCAGCAACACTGTAAATCCGTCCATGAGATAATAGATCGTGTTTGTATTAAGTATCGGAAAACCATAATGAAATAAAAAAAACATAAAATAATGCCCAAATTTTGACCAGTGAAAAGAACATAATTTTCAGGAAAAGTACAACGCGGCGCGACCAACCATTCCGCCGAATATCAAATCACTGCCGATGCGCAAGATGCTCTATCATATTTGGAGTGATGAAATGCGAACGATTGCGAACGCGATCAAGAATCTTGATGATTTAGTGAATGACAGACGCAGAATTCAATCGGACTCCGATTGATTGATTTCTTATCTATTCACTCACTCTGTTGACGCTCTTTTGTACATATGCTGTATAAGTCACCCGTATTCACCGATCGGTTCTAATCGAGCTCGCTTAGGGCGCCCTTAGTCATAGTGGAAAAGGGAAATGAAAAAATATTCTATGTCCAAGTTTTCCATTTCCATTTACCAATATGACTAAGGGCGTACTGGAAAATAGAAATGAAACAAAACATTTTCAGTGTAAAGTTTGACCAATCAGCGGCCGAGAATTGAGCGGAACAGAAAATGTTTTTGTCACATTTCAAAACATGACTGATGCGGAAAATGTTTCATTTAATTTCCATTTTCCAGTATGCCCTTAGTCATATTGGAAAATGCAAGTGGAAAACTTGGACATATTTTGGAATACTTGGAATATTTTTTCATTTCCATTTTCCGCCATGACTAAGGGCGCCCTAAGTCAACAAGAACCAACATAGAACTCATGTCAAAGTATTTTATAGTTTGTAGCGTCAGCAGTGGGCCACACGGGTGGCAAAAAAGCACATGGTGTGTGCAGTTCAGAAGCCTGTGTGCAGGACAATGCACAGCGTCGGTTCTGAGCTCGTCCAGCAACTCGATTAGAACCGAGTGGTGAATATTGGGACTATTTCTTGGTGCTTCTTTGAAATTCTGTGCCTTCTATTATGCATTCAGATTCTCAGGTCACGAAAGACATTTTCAATGGTGCTGCTGTGAGCTTTACTTTCAGTTGTTTGATGTGGTTTTACAATTTTAGAAATAAAGGGTCGAAGGTGTGGGCGCACGTTTGTATATTTGTCTGCGGTTCTCGCCCGACCTCATAATTCGTGGTCTATCTCTTTCGATGTTTCTGGTTAATTTCGTGTAACCATTTTCCAGACACCACAATCGACTTCATAAATAGTAGTGCTTTATTTGTTCCTATGTTTCTGGTTAATTTTGTGCACGCAAACCGCTACCTTTTCCCAGAGTACCCCCAATCCAGTCCCAATCAAGCATGCCCCTGCCCCCTGATCGTAGTGTCGCTGTGTGTCTGACCACCAATGATGAACGCGCGAAATTATTGAACAACGAGCGTCATGCGCGTCGTGTGCAGAGATTGATGGCTGTTGGTGGATTTACATTTGTACTGTCAGTTTGGACACGGATTTTTTGACACTTGAAGTGTGGCACTGTTGCGGAACTACTTGTCTTGTGACCGACACTGGTTCGTGTCAGTGCTTTGGCGAGTGTGTGATGGAAGGAAACGTGCAGGGCCACACGATCAATGTCACCGTAAAGAGTGCTTGCACAATTATTTTGTGATTATCCGGTATCCTGATAGTTTCTGGCACAAAAACACCGGAACTGCGGAATGAGTACCATATCACTCTTCCACTGCTGCTGCTTTCCGTTGCTCGTTCTCATATCGGACAACCAACCAACCACCCTGGCCCCAAATCAAGATCAGTGTGAAACATCAGCCGGCTAGCATCAATTGCCAGGTGCGTCGGGTGGCCACGGCCAATGAACGACGTCGCAACGCAGAATGGCAAAAAGCGGTGGACGAAAATTGGACTGCGATCCGTGAATCGGTGAAAGATTGCGTGCGACGCTACAAAGCACAGAAACTGCAAGCATTGGAGACCGAGTTACAACGCGAGTTGGAGGTGCGCGGTTGTGTTTTTTTGACTGTTTATTGTGTCCATGTGTGCCGCTTTCCGTGATTATCGGCAACTTTCAGCACGCAAGCAGCTGGAGCCGCAAAGTGTATGTTTGCAAATGTGGCACGCGCTGTTTCAGTCGCAGAAACTGGATGCATTGTATACAGCATATCCATCTGCGCTACAAAGTATTTTAGTGATCCGACATCCCAGCGTTATTTTGGTTGCTAGGCAGCTGATGTCGTAAAATGGACATAACCATCCAGCCATAATAGCTTAAATGTTTCAAGTTCGACATAAAAACTAACTGACCTGTGTGCATTGTCTGTGGTAAGTAACCTAATATGCCAGCTTTATGAATTGTGCAGGCATCGGAGCAGCGCGCAACGACCCAGCACGCAACAGCTGCACCAAGACAACAACAATTGCAAGATCACAACGCAGCCGCTGTGTTCAGGTACGCAACTGGGAATAGGGGGGACATCTTTTTTGGCAGATTTGATAAGTCACGCAACTTGCACAGCAGGGGTGTACATGTACATCAGTCCGAACTTTGAAAAGTACGCTCGCCCAAACAAAGAAACTCAGGGGTAATCCAAAGCTAACATCTATAGTTTGTGAAAAAAATCCGTTTGCGTTCGCAAAGGTATTGTTTTTCACGAAATCTGGCATTTGTGTGCCAGCAAACAGGTGCGGCTAACAATTTGGAAAATGCGATTGGAAAAAGGGCCGGGATCCCGTTCGAACACTGCAGGGTGGTGCATTAGTAGCTCCTCATGTTCAATAACAACCGTTGGTATTGATATTCATCGATACTTAGTTGACGCTCTTCAGTGGGGAACGAAATGTTTCGCGATCGACATGAAACCAATCGATTATAAACATCAAAAGTTCTCTCCAAATCATCTAATTAAATATCTTTAATGCCTGCCTGAGTCCAACTCCACTGGGAATATTGCCTCATCTTGACCATTTGTGCGGTCGGACGACCTGGCAAGATTAAAATAGCGAATGCAAGTTTGTCACTTCGGATTTCGAACCAGTGTGATGCAATAATGCTCGGATGAATATTTGACGGAGTAATGCTCGGATCCGATTTGAAATTTTTTTCAATCACAAAATTCCATACTTGTCGTTAAAATATTTTCCGCTGCCCGGCGTCCCGTCCATGCCGTAATAAAGAGGACAGCCTGTATTTATATTTGCAGACATCAACAAGCGCTCAACAGGCTTCGTCATGAACAATTGCTCAAAGAACGCGCACAACGCGCCGCACAGCAACGTGTGAAATGGGCAAAATCGGTGGCTACGGAACGATCGCGAACTACATTTATGGACAGAAAGGAACACAACAAGCCACAGATGGAAAAAGTGGTCATTATTGATTGATTGCGACTGTTTCAAACATTGCGATTATTATGATCGGTTTGTCAACTTTGATGGGGAATGCCTGTGGTTGTGATGGCATGGAATCAGAATCAGATTGGCTGCTGTGGATTTCGGCTGAAGCGCTCAAAGGTTAAGGCTGCTTTGACTGCCGCTGTACTGTCCGAAATCAACACAGATTGCAAACCTATGATATTTCACTCGGTTTTGCCACTCACAGCTTGTTCACTTGGGTGACTGACGGACGGATCTATTTATTTTACAGATCACAAGTATTGTATTTGAGAAATTACGAATTTGGTGGTTGTCATACACCAAAAGTGGAATAAACATGCGCTCACTTACAGTTTTGTTGTGGCGGGACAATATCAGCGATTTTTTATTCGTACCGAATTCCAAACGCGATCACAGCCAATCAAAAAATACACCCAAAAAACTTCACAAACGTTGTTGTTGAAGTCGGTTTTAATCCACAGACCTCTTCTTGAACGTGTCACCATTATAATCACTTGAAATTGTTCATCCCAGCATTGTGACGAATGTTCCAGTCATGATCAGTGAGATGCCAAACCACCATTGCACAGATTGCACATAAAGCTCGTTGAAAATCAGCCAACCGATGAAACCCTGCATGCAGCGATGTGGCTGGTCAACGGTCAGGTCGCTCGACCGAGCTAGCCAGGGGCGTCATGCCACCTCGAGCTGGTCATTCATTCCCAGCAAATGTTGGAATTTTGGGGTGTGGGAAAAAATTTTCCTAAAAATAGCCGTGAAAAACACGTTTTCTGCAATTTTTGGGTTGCTCGAGAGCTAGCTAGCAGGCGGTTTGGGTCGGTGGATTTGGAAGCTCGAGCTAGCTACCCAGAGGGGGTAACACCCGACCCCAACAACATCACTGCCTAAATGTAATTTCATCTCAGGATTTTGCTTGTAGTTGCTTTTTGCTCAATCCCCATGTCCATTCAATCGCACAACCCAAAAAAACAGACGATTCTGTAAAATTGTCCCAGGAAATGAGAATATGTGTCACTGTCTGGCTCAGGCATGTTGGGGAAAGCTCGTCCAGTTGCCTTGAGGAAGGAAAAACGCAAAACTAACGATTTCGCGATAGAAGGCACAGGTTTGCTCGGGGTTTGGACTGAGCACGCCTACTAGTAAGCCTAAACCTGAGAAAAGGGGAAGTCAATTTTGAAACTGACTGGACTAGCGTTCCCAAAATGTCCGGGCTCAGCTCACCGTAACGCAGAAATTCACGCCGCTGTTGATCAGCACGGGCGTGATCGTGTTGCTTGACAGATTGAGCGCTCGCGTGTGCAACTGCAGCATGACGATGCAGCACGCGATGTAGCAGACGATCGATATGACCCGTATGGTTGTTGAAACATCAACCTGCAAATGGAAGTATATTGCAAACGGGTAGTCGAAGCAGCCGGTGCCGCCGAATCAAAAACCATGCACATCTCAACCTCTCTGTCCCAGGGATTGTCAGCAAGGCCAAGTTTTGTGGAATGAAAATTGCCATATATACTGGCGGATGAAAAAACGTTTTTTTCACGAAAAAAAGCCGAAAAAAATCAGTTCCATCTTGGACGTGAAAAAAAAACGAAAAAACCTCAGCCTCCGGGAAACATCGGTCTTTTTCCACAAAATTTTCCAATTTTTGACAGAAGTTGAAAATATTTTTGTTCAGAACAACTTTGGCCAAGTGCGGGCGATGTCAATGTGGCTTGTTTCAACCATTTTAGTCAAAATAAGCATAAAAAACACCCATAGGCACCACTGTGGTGTCTGTGCTAACATTACTATGTGTAAAAATTCCTTGTGCAGTTCCTGGTCCGGCGGGGAAATTAGTGTACCTCTCTACTTTTTCGGAGGGGAAATTAGTGTACCTCTCTACTTTTTCGGAGGGGAAATTAGTGTACCTCTCTACTTTTTCGGAGGGGAAATTAGTGTACCTCTCTACTTTTTCGGAGGGGAAATTAGTGCACAAACCTCATTTCCAAGAGCAACTTTTGAAAATGCGGACGACAAAGCGGCCAAGCAACCGGCTACGATCGAAAAATTACCCGACGACGTCATTTGCCACAAACGCACAATTTTCGGGCATCATTTTAATTAATCCTCAATTTACAAAAAACGTACAACGAACTAAGCAGCAGAGGTCGCAATCGGGCCCCCAAATCTCCGGCCCGACCCGAACCCCCAAATCTCCGGCCCGGCCCGGCCCGAATTTTTGGCCCAGATTTTAACCAGAGATCGGAAACGGGCCGGGTAAAGTCGGCCGGGCCCGGCCCGGTTGAGGGCTGCAGGTCGGCCCGGCCCGGTCAGCCAATTTTCAAGGGCTGAAAACTAAAAAAGGGTACACCCCTCTAGCTCGGCCGGTACAGTAGGTAGGTTGATTGCAGGCCTTTCTGGTGGTACAGTAGGTTGATTACACGCCTGGGTAGCCACACCACTGGTAGGTAGGTTGTCGTCCCACATTTTTAGTGGTACAGCAGGTTGCCGCCCCGCCTGGGTAGCTTACACCACTGGACAGAGGTCGCAATTGGGCCGGCCCGACCGCGGGCCGGGCCGGGCCGCGATTTTGGGCTTTTGGCTCGGGCCGGGCCGGAGATTTGGAGGGTCGGGCCGGGCCGGGCCGGGCCGGGCACCCCGGCCCGAAGCTTCTGAAGTGACTTATTTTACTGAAAAAGTAGGGTTTTTTTTGTCAAAAATACTAAAATTTCTGACGGATTCAGCAAGTAAGTGATCAGTCAGTATTGTCCAGTGGTGTGGCTACCCAGGCGTGCAATCAACCTACTGTACCACCAGAAAGGCCTGCAATCAACAATCAACCTACCCACTGCACCGGCCGAGCTAGGGGGAGGAACAAAGTTTTTTATGTCTAAATTTAGATGAAAATGTACTCTAAAACCCTCATTTCGCGCGCAGCGCACGATTTTTCGATTATTTGGGGTGAAAAATATCGATTTTATACCATTTTGAGCCAAGAATAGCAACCTACTGTACCAGCCGGGGGGCGACGACCTACCCACTGTACCAGGATGGCGCGTCATCTACCTTACCTACCTACTGTACCTAGGGGGGGGCCCCACCCCCCAGCCACACCATTGGTATTGTCTATCTGGCTACTTTTTCATGGAAAACAATGAATTTTCAACCAAAAAAATAGATTCAAAAATCGCAAAAATTATGACAAAAATTGGGTTAAAAACCGAACCAAAAAATTCGGGCCGGGCCGGAGATTTGGGAGTTCGGGCCGGGCCGGAGATTTGGGGGTATGGGTCGGGCCGGGCCGGGCCGGAGATTTGGGGGCTCGGGCCGGGTCGGCCAAACCCGGCCCGATTGCGACCTCTGGACAATACTGATCACTTACTTGCCGAATCACATATTGGTAAAATTGTGGCTGACGCCAGTAGAATGGAGAAGACCATCCGCCGAAACTTCCACAGTCGAAATCTCGATTTCCTCAGAAAACTATACTTGGCTTATGTTCGCCCATTGCTGGAATTCTCCATGTCCATTTGGTCCCCTCAAAATGTCACTTTAGCTAAAAACGTTGAAAAAATTCAACGTCGGTTCACCTACTATTTACCTGGCATGCAGACACTGTCTTATCAACAGCGTTTGCATGCCCTAAATTTAGACCCCCTAATTTATCGCCGGACCGTGAACGATCTTGTGCTTGTGTACAAGGTCATTCACGGTCATATACCTGGGCTAACCAAGGAATCTTTCTTTCCATCACGTGACACCGGCCGTCCAACCCGAGGGCACACCCACAGTTTGTGTCGAGTCCATGGAGCGGGTGCAGACTTGTCTGGATACTGGGCTCATCGTGTCGTGGACCTCTGGAACGGGCTCCAAGAGGGCGTCGTCTCTGCTGCCTCAATTGCGGCCTTTAAAACTAAACTAAACTCACGTGGTCGAGACGTAGTTTCTTGCCACATTTCATCAAAATTCTCAGCTGTCGTTGACTGATCCCCTCAGTCACTGGGTTGCTGCTTTCAGGTCATCATCAATTTTGTTATCATCTCGTGTTCGCCATCAATCGCTGATTTATCGCCTGCCGTTGCTGTGTTGTTTGTTGTTTTTGAATCTCTCCGGTACGTTTTGTCGTTAGATCATTCATGATTATAATTTTGTCTGCTATTTACTGATATGTCTCTTTTTTAGGTGTTTGCCGGATCTCCTGAAGGTCTTTGCGTGAGCTTTACAGATAAAATTTGAAAATTTGAAATTTGTGGGGGGGGGGGGGGATGTAGTCAGGAGATAGAAATCTTTAAGAAAACATCGGTGCCTGATTCGTAAAGGAAAGGTGAAACGAGGTGAAACATTGATCAAGCATGGGTCGCTGGTGACGGGACGCTTCGTTCCCAGTGACAGACCGTCCCGCACACCTCGGCCTGTGCCGGACGGCGCGGTTTGTTTCACTTTCTTCCTCGATAATGCCTACAAGTTATCGTCTGGCGGTAGACAAGTGCGGGAAGCTCGAATTTACTGTCCGTTTCGTTCTAAAACTTCTCTGGAGCTTCGAAATGAACACCGCAACACCTTGAAGATTCTGAAACAACGCCGATATTGCCCATCAATGGGTGGAATCCACAAAATAAAGTCAAGCTCACCGTCAAGCTCAACGTCAAAGTTCAAAGTCAGATGCTTCGGCGTCACGCTGACTCGTGCAGCAGACGCAATTTTCTAAACAAAGGGTCAACTTTGACGCATTATTGCGCAAGACTGGATGCTCACCTGAGAGTATTTCTGAGTTTCATGAATTTCTGAAAAGAAGCAAAGAAATGAACAGACGATCACCAACGGAGGTGCAAAAAATTTTGATTGCGGTCAATGACCGCCACATTATTTCAATACCATTAGCCAGAAATTATTATAACTCAGCAATAATCTTCAGAAACGCTTGTGCTACGTCCTTAAAATAACAGTATCCCGAGAAACGCATCCAATCATGCCCAATAATGTGTCAAAGTTGACCTTTCGTTTAGAAAATTGCGTCTGCTGCACGAGCCAGCGTGACGCCGAAACATCTGACTTTGGACTCTGACGTTGAGCTTGACGGTGAGCTTGACTTTGTTTTGTGAATTAAAACCAATATATTTCTGGGTGTTATAAGGGCCAGGAGCTCAAATTTGATGTTCGTTTTATTTCTAGATGCTCGATATGAGAGCCACATACAACAGTCGGGCGGGACGCTGAAGCAGGTCTTTTCCAAAGTTAACGAGGTGCGTGCAACTTGTATTGCTCCCAAATGTCCGAAAAACGACTTCAGATGAAACTGTTTTGTAAGAATCGCAAATAGCACAGAGTGGCTAGGAATGACTGAACGTGAAAATCAGGATTGATTTAATGAATTCTTATATGATCATTGTGCGACCAATATCCCCCCCGAGGCGTCAAGTTTGGCCGAACATGACCAAAATTAGTGTAAAATCGGCGGTTTTTAACTCAAAATACTCGAAATTCATGCGCTACGCGCAAAAATACAACGTTTTCACACGATTCTACGCATGATAAAAAACATCAAAATTTTTTACCCAAACCCTAACCCCCAGGCCATCGGCTCTGATACAGTAGGTATCCCCCTCTCTGAGCCCGGCACAGTGGGTATCCTCCCTCCAAAGTACCTCTAACACTGCTGACAAGTGGAAAAACTTGTGCGCTACGCGCGACTAAAGCACTTTTCAACATAAAAATTGCCCAAAAAACCTCCTCGAAAAATGAAGAAACACGACCCCTGCACCAAAACAAAAGCGAAAATGCCAACTTGCGGGGGTGGGCTGCTGTTTAGGGTAGGGGTAAAAGCTACCAGCAGTGCTTTGCACTCTTCACCCTTCACTCTTTACCGGCTTCACACGCAAATCACGGGCCGCGAGACGTGGCTACACAAACAGGTGTGTAAGAATTCAGGGTGATACGGTGTGGTCTAAGAGTGCAAAGCACGGCTGGTTTGCCTTCAGATACTAGCACGAGGCGGGGGGTGCCAACTTGAGGGGGCGGTGGGTATTTCTGGGGTAGGTGCCAAAGCCAAGGGGGGCCAGTGTTGGAGGTACTCTGGAGGGGGGGATACCTACTGTACCGCGCTCGGCGAGAGGGGGATACCTACTGTACCAGAGCCGATGGCCTGGGGGGTTATGTACCTAGGGGGGGTTTGGGGGGGTTGGGGGGTTAGGTTTTGGGGTAAAATTTTTTTAATGTGTTTATTATGTGTGGAATCGTGTGAAAACGTAGTATTTGCGCGCGAATTTGGGGTAATTTGAGGCAAAAACCACTGATTTAACAGTAATTTTGGTCATTTTGATCAAAAAATGGCACTTTTGAGGCAAAATCGGGGGGATACCTACTGTACCGGGGTGAAAATCTGGGGGATACCTACTGTACCTTGCCAAACATCGGGGGGATACCTACTGTACCAGGCGAGGGGGGATACCTACTGTACTGGGGGGGCTACCCCCCCAAACCCTCCCCCCCACCTCCAACACTGAGGGGGGCTTGCCTTTTGGTGTCCGTCTGGTACGAAAAGTGGGGGTGCCACTTTTTTCAACAAACCCATATCATTACCTTCAACATTCCGATAGAGGCACTGATAATGAACCAGAACGCCAAAGAAATAATTGCAAGTTTGAAATTGACACGGATAATTATTTCCTTTGCGAATCAGGCACCGATGTTTTCTTAAAGATTTCTATCTCCTCTAGTTGGTGTGCTTACAAAACGAATAGAAAGAGAAAATCCTCATGCACCGGTTGATGGAAGACTCCCGATCCCGAGACTCCTTAAGGTGGAGTTATACTTGTCCATTTTGGGCTTGTAGACAATGAGGACAAATTTTTGCTATTATTATATTTTGTGATAGAGTTGGAACACTAATTTCGACCAGCGTAAAAGTTGTTCATTTGGTGCAGGGGAACAACTTTTACGCTGGTCGAAATTAGTGGCTCAACGCTATGACAAAATATTGTTCAAAAAA
Source organism: Rhynchonema sp. JSB1_4 (assembly GCA_030248065.1). Classification (NCBI taxonomy): domain Eukaryota; kingdom Metazoa; phylum Nematoda; class Chromadorea; order Monhysterida; family Xyalidae; genus Rhynchonema; species Rhynchonema sp. JSB1_4. Next base: position 1,479 of record JASAMV010007887.1, on the reverse strand, counting down.
AAATTTGTCCTCATTGTCTACAAGCCCAAAATGGACAAGTATAACTCCAGCTTTACCATTGTAATCAGTCCATATAGTAAATTTCCAAATTCGCTGCCGCACAGTAAAGTACGCCCCACAGTTAATGTCAGGTTCTAAACCCGAAAATCAACTTGTGAAACATTCAGACAGCCAACACGCACGCAGCTTGCCAGCCAGCCAGGCAGCTGCGCGCAATGTTTCAGAACAGCGCGTGGTTAGCGTTCGGGTTTATAACTTGACATTAACTATGGGGCGTATTTTACTGTGCGGCTGCGAATTTGGAAATTTACCATACCCTACCTGCACAATTGGAGCGGTTCGGTGTGGCGCGCGTTGTCGGGGAGCACGTTTTCAGTGGCGCTCGTTATTTGCAGTGGCGCTCGTTGTTTACAGTGGTCCTCGTTGTTTACAGTGGCGCTCGTTGTTTAGTGTGGCGCGCCAAGTTTAGAGTGGCGCGCGATGTTTGAACAAAACATTGGGGCCGTCAATCATACTCTGAATTTTCTGTGGCGCTCCAAGGGTAATCGACATTTGCCACCCGTGATCTCAGTGGCGCTCGAAGTGTGGCCGGCCACACAGGTGGCCCGTGACATTTCCTAATAAAATGCAGTTTAAACGTGGCAGTAAGTGCCAATGGGCATCAGATTGGTGGCGCGTGACGTTGCCAACATTATCGGTGGCGCCTCTGGGGTGTAGTGATGCGCGACGTAATAGTTGACGAACAAATTTTATAATGGCCTCGGCCCGGTGCACGAATCCCAATCGGCCCAGTTGCCTTTCCCGCAGACAGCATGTCGGCTTGGTATTTATCTGATGCACAAGTCCACAGTGCACAGCAGATTTACATAGCTGGTGCAGAGCGCCCAATTTCAACAGGGGATCTCACATCCTGCCTAGTCACAACATGGAGCCACATATACTCCGACAACACTTTTAGGAGAAACTTTTCAAACGCGTTGCCTGATCCGTAAAGCTCATTATGCGTGTGTTAGTTGCAGCGGTCACATGACTGCCAGCCGCTCAGCTCAACACACAAGTCTAACGTAGTGATTTGCGAAATGCTACGAAACTCAGCTGGCTGCGCCAGTTGCGTGTGCTTTACGGATCAGGCAACCCGTTTGAAAAGTTTCTCCCAAAAGCATTGTCAGAGTATAAAAATGTCACAACAGAGCTGCCGCAGTGAGCCGAGCACATTTTGCAGTTAGTGAACCCTGATATAGACTCTCCCGCTCGAGTATGATAAGCTACCGCAGTGGCCCTGCCTGACTCCATGGACAACGATGATCACTGGACCACTCTGCCACATTTTTCTCGGGCGGAGCAAAATGCTGTGGACCATAATGGTCACTGGACCCAAATGCTATGGACCGTAATGATCACTGGACCGGACCATAATGCTGCTCTTTTTCCTGGTGGACCATAATGCCACTAGGAAAAAGTGCCCGGGGGCATGTCGTA
>JASAMV010007886.1:0-12953 GCA_030248065.1 Rhynchonema sp. JSB1_4 | reverse complement strand
TCGCGCGTGACACGTTTTTGAACATATTTACAACACACAAGATGTTTGCCCTTATGAAAAGTTCGAACAAACAAAAACCTAAAAAACGCCGAAACCTTCAGGCAGAAGCGTTCGCTGTGGCTGGATATGGTTTTGTCGGACGGGCTCTTGTGAACTCTGAGCCGCCACACCAAACGTATGCTCCCGGAAGGGCTCGAACCTCCCGACCTCCCAGCCACCAGGCCTGGGATAGCCAGTAGCTCTGCCAACTGAGCTACGGGAACGCGGTCTGGTTGCGGCTCAAAGTTGCACTTATCCCGCCTAACCCCGTGCAGACACACACTGCTTTGCACGCCACACGCTACACGTTGCGCTGGCTAGCAGACTTCCAGTCCACACTCTTTGCCACAGCTTTCTTCATTCTTTCCCTTTCAGTTGTTTTGACAGACGCGTGCTCACTTCTGTCGTGACTTTGTCAGTTGTCCAGTGACTTTGTCATTTTAGTGTGTATTGCCATTACTGAAAACAAATAAATGAAAAATTGAAATTCACTTAGGTCCGATCAATATAATATTCATCCATTGATCGAAAATCGCCAATTGTATCCCCCCTTTCCACCAGCCCCAAACCCAGCATCAAAATGTTGCGCTGCACACTCATCGTCGCGATGTCATTCGTGTGCGCGTCGTCCAACCAGCCCACAACCAATAATCTCACCGACCTGGCTGCTCCCACTCGCACCAACACCACCACAACAACAACAACAACGACTTCAGCCGGTCCGCATCTTGGTGTACTGTATTGTACAGTTTACCCAATACATAGTGTCCTCCTCACGCCAATCGCGGCTGAGTTTCGTTTACTCATCGTATTTGCACAATATACAGTGCCAATAACCGCGATTCCTGACCCCGAGCATCAAAAAAGCTGCGTGAGCCTTTCTAACGTCCATTTTTCGCTTGCACCAACTTTTCACACACCTTTGCCTTGAATAAAGTGCCGCAAAACGGGTGATTACGCGTATTTCTGGGGCGGTTCAGATCTGCGTACCGGACGTTCTAGGAATCTGGTATTTCTTTAATTTGGTACAAAAGAAAACATTGAGTTTGGCTCCGTGTGCCCTCATATAGGGTGGAATTTTCGAAACGGTGTAAAGGTCAGTTGGGCGTAAAGATCGGTGTAAAGTTCGGTCTAAAGCGCGGTCGGCGTAGCCCGGTGTAAACGTGAAACATTGCCTGTTATTAACGTGGAATGTTTCAAGTTTACACCGAGGTCTATCACACTGAGCTGTCGACCGAGCTTTCCACCGACCTTTACACCCAACTGACCTTTACACCGTTTCGAAAATTCCACCCATGGTTGCGCCGCCCAACTTTTTCACCAACCCAGCCCCCCATATGTCCTTTTCAGTCACGTTCGTCGCTATCCAGGGCCCGCTGCCCTATGTGCAAACGGTGACCGTTAACGCCGACAGCCTGGCTGTCGAAGTCGACAGGGCGCCTCAAGTGCTGCAGCCGAACTACCGGCAGGAAGCTGCAATGGTTACTGTTGGCTCGCGAATGTACTCGATCGGAGCGTATGATTCCCCGGGCGAGTGTACAGTCAAGCCTCGTTGTTAAAAAGAAAATTCGTCATCAAAGATATACCGCGTCGTATGAGACAACTTTTGTTGTGTTTCGTATTTTCTCCATGGTCAAGCAGTGCTCCGTTACAGTGAACTTCGCTGTTATGTCAATGCGTATTCCAAAGGCAAGATAGACTGCCGCACAAGTAACAGACACTGAAAAGTAACGTGTCCCATTGGCTTATATTCAACATAGGTCAACTATTCATAAGGTTAACTACAACTTATATTCAACTCAATTCAGCTGAAGTCGTCAAGCCGCGTGTTATTTCTGGTGGCTGCTTAGAATTGACGATCTAGTTGCCTCCACACATCATTTAGCCGTTCTGTTCGTTGCAGAGAACAAAGGCGTTGAGATGTACGAACATGGGCAGTGGACGATACAAAAGTCGACGAATGACGGCCGATGGTTGGGTGAGTCTACTTACGTTGGATTGAGTGGTGTAATGAAACCGGCCCCGCCGTTATTTGATCGGTTGTTATGTGCAGCATGCATATCGTATTATCAATTTAGTTTTTTTTAGGTGCAAACAGTATTTTCGCCACTTTCGCACCATCATGTTTGCAGCTGTTGTCGGGTACCTGTCCCAGACCGGTGAGCTGTTCGCTTGTAGCGGCCAATCATGCGAGTTCCGACCCGAGGCCACCGATAGTAAATGGACAACGCAACCACTGCCCGAGTTTCAATGCATAATTGACGCGGCTGGTGTGGTTCATAATGTTCGTCGATATCGTTCGTTCTTTGTCCCCACGTGCGTTAAGAGCGAGTGGTGCCAATTATGGCAACAGTCATATGAGGTCCACAAAGCTGAGAACGGCATAAAGAGCAGCAGCGCAAAAACGTCTGCCGTTCCACGAACTGTGCTGCACATTGTGTGTCCCTGTGTGATGTTCCACATCCACTCAATATATGCATAACTTTCAGAATAAAATCTGGATATCGGGCGGATTGGATTGCCCGGGCAAGGCCACCGCTCGTTTGACGTCGTTCGACGGGTCGACCTGGACCAAATACAGTCCGATGCGACACGCAAGGTATTACCACGCGATGGCTGCCAATGGGGATACACTTGTGGTCGGTGTGGATGCATGTTGGACACTCTTACGGGGGTCACTGGGGATTTAGTTTCTGCCGCTGACAAACTATCGCTAAGTGCCTTGACGTCTTGCGTGTACCTTTTGTACACTCCAGGCACATTAAAATTTCTTCCAGACGGCAAAATACCGTTTTTATGTTTGTTCTATTTATTGTGTTACTGACAAACTTCGAAACAAATCCAGCTTAGCGAACGAGAGGCAATCTTTCATCCAACCCCAGCGCACCAACCCAACGGGGGTGTCCTTCCAGGTGGCTGGTGGACACGACGCCAGCGGGTTCTACTTGTCGTCGTGCGAGACATATGTGCCCACGATCGACGCCTGGTTGGACATGCCATCAATGACACGTCCACTCGAGTACATCAACCTGTTTGCCTTGGGTGCCGATCGATTGGTCATGTTTGGTGGATGGTCGCGCAACGACACACTCTACAATCACGTCGATGTGTTTGATAAGACCAAATGGTTCACGGCACCCGGGGCCAGCGCTGTGCTCAACAATCGTGTTGGTCACTTTGGGGCCACCTTGCTGCCGACCACCGACTAGGCTTGTGGTCTGCTGGGTGGTTTTGTGATAGTGTTTTCGTTCATTCGCGATTTTTAATTTTTCAGTAAAAAAATTGCTGTTTGATATATGAATATACAGTAGTCAAATCTTTATTTGAACGCCTAGCAAACGTCACTTGCAGATCAATGGTTTGTTAGTTTATTCGCGATATTTGCGGCTATGTTTTTCAACATTGTTCTCAAGTCCAGTCCGTTATTTGCTCTACGTTTTTCATTGATCGTATTCTGTTACAAATGCACATCTGCTGCGACTCGTATCTACTGTTGCTTATTCCCGACCGTTATGACCTTTCCATGTCATAATTATTACCTCATCAATTGTATGTTTACAGCTCAGACGGAAAGCATAGGAAACGAAAAAGCGGATGGATTGCAACCTCTCCCAAATTACGTTGATATTTGTTATTTGACCGGGAAATTTCTGTGGAATGAACATAGGACCGGATTGAAAACATTAGGTTGCTGGAACTCTGCCCTCTTTACCAAGCCATTTCTTTTCAAGTGGGTGCAATGTCCTCTCAACACAAAGTACAGCGCAACGAATATTGGCATTCACTGAGCAATACTCATGACCGCATGCAAACGTGGTCGCATCAAACACTCAGTCACATCAACATACTGTAGCACAGCGTTGAAAAAAAGAAAAATAGCTTTTTTCTTTTTTTAGAACAACACGATTTTTTTTGTTTATTTTTTAAAAAAAGTCGCCGGCGAAGTTAACTTTTTCCAGTGTCGAAGAAAAAACGAAAGAAAAGTATCTGTGCGGATAGAAACTTGAACAACAAGTTCACCAAAGGTGTTGGAATTGCGCACAAGTGACAAAAACGTGGTTGTAAGTTACTCTCGGGAGAAAAGTTTTGCATTTCGGGTAAAAATTGGGCAGAATTCGTGCATTCTGGGGACAAAAAAGTCGAAAATATTCTATGCTTATTTCTTGTTTTCTTTTTTGTTTAAAAAATGCCGACTGTTTTTTAAAAAACAAGCACTTTTTTAAAATAAACATTTTTTGTTTTGTTGCAACGCTGCTGTAGCAGTCTTATTTTTATCTGCGCTTGCAATCAGCACGCTGAATTACACACTCTTCAAGGAAAGGAACTGTAAAAACAAGGCACAGGTGCCGAAGTGAAGGTACATAACACGGCACAAAAAAAGAGAACTTGGCAGCAAGGAAGGTATTTACGTGCATTGGCATTGCCTGGTCGACACACAAAGCAAGTTTACGGTTGCTCTTGTTTGTGGGACACAGACTGTGCATGTTTCCGCTGCGTAATCGTTTTCTGTCCTGAGCGAAACATTTTTACGTGCACTGTCACAAACGTGCAAGCCTCCCTCAGTTTTACTCAAGTTGCTTGCAAGCAATTGCGGTCAGCACATAGGTTCACACCGGATCTATTTCTTCGTCTCATTTCAGAGCTCGCCCATATTATTCTTTGGTGTCTGCACAAGCGACATTCCTGAAAAAAATCAGCTGTCAAGAGCCAAATGGTTAGCGGCGAAGAAGTATTTTGAAGCAGGTTTTTGCAAAATTTAGAAAACAAGACTAAAAAGTGCTGAAAATTTCCAGCCGATCTGCAAACTGTCCGACACGGAGCGTGCGACCCAATTGGCACCTTTGCTTGATGCTGGATGGAAGACAGTGCAGGGCAGGGATGCCATACAGAAAGTGTTCATGTTCAAAGACTTCAATCAGGTCAGACTTTCAGGTCCATTTTTTGCATATTTTCTCTTGTTCCTATTTTCTCGTTCTCCAAATTTGATGGCAAAGTGAGATGCATAAATTTGAATCTCTAGCTTTGGTCGAACCTACTGTAAATTGTTGCCTTGGTACTTCAGGCATTTGGCTTCATGACCCGAATCGCTCTGAAAGCGGACAAAATGGACCACCACCCAGAATGGTTCAATGTGTACAACAAGGTGCGATTTTGACTTTGGTGTCAAATTTCAAATTCAAATTTATTTGGTCTAATTTTTCGCGTGCGCCTTTGCTTCAAACTGCGTGGACTTCTGATGTTGTGTGTGTGTTGAACCCAGAAATCCACGCTCACACAAAAGACACTGCTGAAGTCTCCTTTCCAGGTTGACATCACGCTGTCCACGCACGAGTGCACTGGTTTGTCTGAACGGGATATTGCACTGGCAACATTCATTGAATCGATCCTGTAAAGTTTTTGCTGATTATTTCCATTGGAAGGGTGTGTGGAACGTTAGGTAACACCCAAGTTTCTTTTCTGAAAAATGTCAACGCCGTTTTATATCTTTCATTCACACTCAAGAAATTTGGGCCTTACCTGGCGTTCGACAATGCTGTCGATGTTTCAGCTGCTCTTGTGAGCTTATAGATACCTACTGTAACATGTCATCGCTAGTATATTCATTAATTCACTTTTGAAGTGTTTGGAGCACGACAACAAGAATTGATTCGCTTTTTCGTCCAATAAAACGTTCAATAAAACTGTTTAAAAATACATGTTAACGAACAGACTGAAATGTTTGTCTGCAACAACAATAACTCAACAACACTCATCAAAACGGCTAACGTTGCGATTTCATGAATAAACAGCCATTCAATGGCGATGAAAGGCCCTCGACGGCCGAAGCCCTCACCCAAGGCAAAACTGCACAAACGTAATTTAGGGCGTGACGCACTTTCTGCGTGTTACTATTCGTCGCTAGGCGGACGGGCAATAGAGCAAAGCACATTTGAGCAAGACCACTTTGCGCGAGTGAAAAAGAGCAGAGTCCAAAAGTGCAGAACCTGAAAGCGAATAGGCCTAAAGCCTAAGCCCAACCACAAAACAAATCTTAAGTGTAAGCCTAAGCCAAAGCCCAAGCCTGATACCAAAATCAGCCCAAGCCTAATACATTGGAACAAAATAAGTGCTCTGCTCTTTTTGTGACATTGGACATATGCCGTCTTCATATCGTCGTCTGCAAACTGAAAGTCGTCTGTTTGGACAGTGTTGACTGTTGCTGAGCATGGAAATTCAAATGGACTGGCTCAGCGTTGATCTCTATCGTCGTTTGATTTCTCTTCCGTAAATCGTAAATTCTCCCTTCTCGTAAATCAGATATTATTCAAGTGTGTTTTCTGCCCGTTTGGAGTCGCGAGATATTTTATTGGATATTGATATTATTGCCGTTTATTCTATCTTTCATTCCTGTTATTTCCGTTAATCGTTATATAGCGTAAACGTGCTGTTGAAGTCGACTTCGGGTTGCTTTTCGTGCAATAAGTGAAACGAACGGCCAGCTAAGCAGCGGGGCCTTGTCTCTATTGGTTTCTTGGTTGTTTGTGTGAGAACCAGGTGAAAGTACTTTATTGCAGGAAAGCGGGTGACTAGATCGTCACCAGGATCAAGCCGCGCCGTCCGAGTTGCCATCGCGAGGCGTGTGGATTTTGGTCCAGGGCTGACTCGCGCGCTGAGACGGTTACTTTGGCGTGACTCTTGTCGGTCCGGGCGCGTTGCTGACTGTCTGGCGAGTGACAGAAGGTGGCGTGCTCAAGTGCATCTGCCCCGTCGACGAGCTCCCTAGGACGGCAGCAGATCACAAATGGTGAGCCCGACAAGTGAACCAACCCGCAGTTACGGCCAAGGAGCCGGTCTGGGGTCAGACCTTCTGAGAGGGGGAGGTGGCGCTACGTGTGGGACACAAGTGGATTTGCGTACATTTGTGCGTATATTCCTTGTGGGCCACGTTGCGCTGGTTCACAAAGAGTGTCGGTTTGAGGCCAAACCTTCGGTAAAAGGGGAGGCGGGGTGATAGTGGTCCGTTGACCTGTGCTACAGCCCGTGCAGTCAGTGTGTGTTACGCTGAGAGTGGCTGTGTGTGTGTATACGCAGTGTGCGTTACACGTTATGGAGTCAGTGAGCATACCTTGTTCGTGCAGTCATTTGGTGCTGCATAGGTATGTGAGATCCTTCAAGCCCGCCTGTCAGACGGACGCGTAGTTCAGCTGGTTAGAACAGCCGGTGCCGGAAGACGCAGGTTCAACCCCTGCCGTGTCCATAATGTTTGGTGTGGCTTGGAGGATCACATTTTGGCCCTGCTCTTTTTCACTTGCTCAAAGTGGTCTTGCTCAAATGTGCTTTGCTCAATTGCCCGGCCATCTCGTAGCTATCAGTAAAGAAGAAGCTAACCACCAAAATCACTGCTTCTTGAAAAATGCGTTTGAAGTTGGACTAACAGTATTTCCAACCGGTGGTTTGCTGTTGCTTGCTGATGCTTGGTAGGGCTATGATGTATAGGGAAACCACACCAACATGAGCTCGATTTCGCAGCTGGCAGGTTAGTGAAACATTCTGACGTGGCTGCTGATTTGGGAATTGTTACACGTTTAAGAATACAAAGTGAAGCATGATGATTTTATTTTTCTGTTGATTTTGAGTATAGTCCGTCCACCAGCTCATGGCACTTTGTGTTGCTGCTGGCTGGTTTGTTCCCTTCCTCCACATTCTAATGAAAGAGAAATTGAGTTTCCGAAAAAAATTATTTTTGCTCCTAAATTGCTATTTTTATGAAATCGACGTGTTTTATAGATTTTAATCTAATTTAATTTTAAATTTGATCGAATTCAATCGTTTTCGACACGTATTATTATTTTTTCAGTTTTTTTTGCAAAATCGCTCGCACGCAATTTCTCTTTCATTAGAACGTGGAGGAAGGGAACAAACCAGCCAGCAGCAACACAAAGTGCCATGAGCTGGTGGACGGACTATACACAATACCTTCGAAATCGGGCTCGTGTTGATGTAGTTTGCCTTTAAAGGGTGTGTCTAACGTCTCTTAACCCCATGTTTTATGAGGTGCAATCGAAAGATGACCTCGACAGGCCGGCGTGTGCAAAAAACCGCGTCTTGTAACTCGCTAAATCGCGAAATCTTGAGGGTTCCTTTTCGAATTAAATCAATTTCCGGACACAAAACTCCAGGCGCTTTTGAGTGGGCGCTACTCACGTTTGGCGTTTTTCTGCTGAAACATTGCATGTTTAAGCGCGGCTCAGCCGCCTATACAATGCACGTAGACGCTCAACACACACCGCTCTGGCTGCTGGCTTGACTGTGGGCACAATGAATGTTTCATTTAACACATACATAGATGCTGGTTTGTGTGTGTTTCGCTTCGTAGCTTTTTTCCGTCAGCTCAGTCGCAGTTTTGTGTCCGGGAATTGATTTAATTCGAAAAGTAACCCTCAAGATTTCGCGATTTGGCTAGTTAGAAGACGCGGTTTTTTGCACACGGCTTTCGAAGTCATCTTTCAATTCCACCCAACAAAACATTTGGTTAGAAGACGTTAGACACACCCTTTAAGGGCAAACTACATCAACGATATCCCCATTTCGAAGGTATCGTGTATAGTCCGTCCACCAGCCCATGGCACCTCGTGTTGCTGCTGGGGGGTTGTTTCCTTCCTCCACGTTCTTATTAAAGAAAAAGTGGGTGCGGGCGGATTTTCTAAAAAAAAATAAAAAAAATAATAATACGTGTCGAAAACGATCGAATTCGATCAAATTTAAAATTAAATTAGATTAAATTCTAAAAAACACGTCGTTTTCATAAAAATTAATATTTAGGAGAAAAAATAATTTTTTTCGGAAACTCTTTTTCTCTTTCTTTAGAATGTGGAGGAAGGGAACAACCCGCCCGGGGGGCAACAAAAGGCGCCGTGGGGGGGGGGGGGGCTTATCCTCAAAATGAACAGAAAAAGAAAATCATCATGCTTCACTTTGTATTCTTAAACGTGTAACAATTCCCAAATCAGCACCCACGTCAGAATGTTTCACTAACCTGCCAGCTGCGAAATCGAGCTCATGTTGGTGTGGTTTCCCTATACATCACAACCCTACCAAGCATCAGCTTGCAACAGCAAACCACCGGTTGGAAATATTGTTAGTCCAACTTCAAACGCATTTTTCAAGAAGCAGTGATTTTGGTGGTTAGCTTCTTCTTTACTGATAGCTACGAGAAGGCCGGGCAACTGAGCAAAGCACATTTGAGCAAGACCACTTTGAGCAAGTGAAAAAGAGCAGGGCCAAAATGTGATCTCTCTAAGCTGCACTCAAAACATTATGTACTCGGCAGGGGTTGAGCCTGCGTCTTCCGGCACCGGCTGTTCTAACCAGCTGAACTACGCGTCCGTCTGACAGGTGGGCTTGAAGGATCTCACATACCTATGTATGCAGCACCAAATGACTGCACGAACAAGGTATGCTCACTGTACTCCTCATAACGTGTAACGCACACTGCGTATACACACACACAGCCACTCTCAGCGTAAACACACACTGACTGCACGGGCTGTAGCACAGGTCAACGGACCACTATCACCCCGCCTCCCCTTTTACCGAAGGTTTGGCCTCAAACCGACACTCTTTGAGAACCAGCTCAACGTGGCCCACAAGGAATATACGCACAAATGTACGCAAATCCACTTGTGTCCCACACGTAGCGCCACCTCCCCCTCTCAGAAGGTCTTGACCCCGAGACCGGCTCCTTGGCCGCAACTGCGGGTTGGTTCACTTGTCGGGCTCACCACTTGTGATCTGCTGCCGTCCTAGGGAGCTCGTCGACGGGGCAGATGCACTTGAGCACGCCACCTTCTGTCACTCGCCAGACAGTCAGCAACGCGCCCGGACCGACAAGAGTCACGCCAAAGTAACCGTCTCAGCGCGCAAGTCAGCCCTGGACCAAAATCGATACGCTCCTCGCGATGGCAACTCGGACGGCGCGGCTTGATCCTGGTGGCGATCTAGTAACCCGCTTTCCTGCAATAAAGTAGTTTGCACCGGGGCTCTCACACAAACAACCAAGAAACCAAGAGAGACAAGGCCCCGCTGCTTAGCTGGCCGTTCGTAAAAGAGCAGGGCACTTATTTTGTTCCAATGGCTTAGGCTGATTTTGCCATCAGGTTTAGGCTTAGGCTTAGGCTTACACTTAAGACTTGTTTTGTGGTTGGGCTTAGGCTTTAGACCTATTCGTTTTTAGGTGCTGCACTTTTGGACTCTGCTTTTTTTCACTCGCGCAAAGTGGTCTTGCTCAAATGTGCTTTTGCTCAATTGCCCGTCCGCCCAGCGACGAATAGTCACACGCAGAAAGTGCGTCACGCCCTAAATTACGTTTGTGCAGTTTTGCCTTGGGTGAGGGCTTCGGCCGTCGAGGGCCTTTCATCGCCATTGAATGGCTGTTTATTCATGAAATCGCAACGTTAGCCGTTTTGATGAGTGTTGTTGAGTTATTGTTGTTGCAGACAAACATTTCAGACTGTTCGTTAACATGTATTTTTAAACAGTTTTATTGAACGTTTTATTGGACGAAAAAGCGAATCAATTCTTGTTGTCGTGCTCCAAACACTTCAAAAGTGAATTAATGAATATACTAGCGATGACATGTTACAGTAGGTATCTATAAGCTCACAGGAGCAGCTGAAACATCGACAGCATTGTCGAACGTCACGTAAGGCCCAAATTTCTTGAGTGGGAATGAAAGAGAAAACGGCGTTGACATTTTTCAGAAAAGAAACTTGGGTGTTACCTAACGTTCAACACACCCTTCCAATGGAAATAATCAGCAAAAAGTTCACAGGATCGATTCAATGAATGTTGCCAGTGCAATGTCCCGTTCAGACAAACCATTGCACTCGTGTGTGGATAGCGTGATGTCAACCTGGAAAGGAGACTTCAGCATTGTGTTTTGTGTGAGCGTGGATTTCTGGGTTCAACACACACAACATCAGAAGTCCACGCACTTTGAAGCAAAGGCTCGAAAAAATTCGACCAAATAAATTTGAGTTTGAAATTTGACACCAAAGTCAAAATCGCACCTTGTTGTACACATTGAACCATTCTGGGTGGTGGTCCATTTTGTCCGCTTTCAGAGCGATTCGGGTCATGAAGCCAAATGCCTGAAGTACCAAGGCAACAATTTATGTACGACCAAAGCTAGAAATTCAAATTTATGCATCTCACTTTGCCATGAAATTTCGAGAACGAAAAAATAATAACAAGAGAAAATATGCAAAAAATGGACCCGAACGTCTGACCTGATTGAAGTCTTTGAACATGAACACTTTCTTTATGGCATCCCTGCCCTGCACTGTCTTCCATCCAGCATCAAGCAAAGGTGCCAATTGGGTCGCACGCTCCGTGTCGGACAGTTTGCAGATCGGCTGGAAATTTTCAGCACTTTTTAGTCTTGTTTTCTAAATTTTGCAAAAACCTGCTTCAAAATACTTCTTCGCCGCTAACCATTTTGCTCTTGACAGCTGATTTTTTTCAGGAATGTCGCTTGTGCAGACACCAAAGAATAATATGGGCGAGCTCTGAAATGAGACGAAGAAATAGATCCGGTGTGAACGTATGTGCTGACCGCAATTGCTTGCAAGCAACTTGAGTAAAACTGAGGGAGGCTTGCACGTTTGTGACAGTGCACGTAAAAATGTTTCGCTCAGGACAGAAAACGATTACGCAGCGGAAACATGCACAGTCTGTGTCCCTTACAAACAAGAGCAACCGTAAACTTGCTTTGTGTGTCGACCAGGCAATGCCAATGCACGTAAATACCTTCCTTGCTGCCAAGTTCTCTTTTTTTGTGCCGTGTTATGTACCTTCACTTCGGCACCTGTGCCTTGTTTTTACAGTTCCTTTCCTTGAAGAGTGTGTAATTCAGCGTGCTGATTGCAAGCGCAGATAAAAATAAGACTGCTACAGCAGCGTTGCAACAAAACAAAAAAAGTTTATTTTAAAAAAGTGCTTGTTTTTTAAAAAACAGTCGGCATTTTTTAAACAAAAAAGAAAACAAGAAATAAGCATAGAATATTTTCGACTTTTTTTGTCCCCAGAATGCACGAATTCTGCCCAATTTTTACCCGAAATGCAAAACTTTTCTCCCGAGAGTAACTTACAACCACGTTTTTGTCACTTGTGCGCAATTCCAACACCTTTGGTGAACTTGTTGTTCAAGTTTCTATCCGCACAGATACTTTTCTTTCGTTTTTTCTTCGACACTGGAAAAAGTTAACTTCGCCAGCGAGCTTTTTAAAAAATAAACAAAAAAAATCGTGTTGTTCTAAAAAAAGAAAAAAGCTATTTTTCTTTTTCTCCAACGCTGTGCTACAGTATGTTGATGTGACTGAGTGTTTGATGCGACCACGTTTGCATGCGGTCATGAGTATTGCTCAGTGAATGCCAATATTCGTTGCGCTGTACTTTGTGTTGAGAGAACATTGCACCCACTTGAAAAGAAATGGCTTGGTAAAGAAGGCACAGTTCCAGCAACCTAATGTTTTCAATCCGGTCCTATGTTCATTCCACAGAAATTTCCCGGTTAAATAACAAATATCAACGTAATTTGGGAGAGGTTGCAATCCATGCGCTTTTTCGTTTCCTGTGCTTTCCGTCTGAGCAGTAAACATACAATTGATGAGGTAATAATTATGACATGGAAAGGTCATAACGGTCGGGAATAAGCAACAGTAGATACGAGTCGCAGCAGATGTGCATTTGTAACAGAATACGATCAATGAAAAACGTAGAGCAAATAACGGACTGGACTTGAGAACAATGTTGAAAAACATAGCCGCAAATATCGCGAATAAACTAACAAACCATTGATCTGCAAGTGACGTTTGCTAGGCGTTCAGATAAAGATTTGACTACTGTATATTCATATATCAAACAGCAATTTTTTT